>VZTG01009064.1:346766-402392 GCA_013397845.1 Melanocharis versteri | reverse complement strand
ACCCCCGCGCGGTGCGGTCCGGGCGGGCGCTGCGCCGCTTCCCGCTGCCCCCGCCCGCGCTGCCCCGGCACCCAGCCGGCCTTCTCCGCAGCCGGCGGCGCTGCTTCTTGGTGGGACGGAGGGACAGAGGGAGAAGGAGAAGGCGTGTTTGTGCCCCCCTCCCGCTGCGCCCTGCAAGTGTCGCCCTGTCATTGTCCCCTTCCCTGCCCCCCGGGCCGAGGCGTGCCGGGGGTAGGGATGGCCGCGGGCAGCGCAGCGCGGGAGCGGAGGGCCGGCGAGGGTGGGAAGGGGCCAGAAAGTGCTTTCTGACCGAACCCCCTGCTGAAGTTTATCCTCGGATGTATCTTTAAAGCGGGCAACCCTGGGAAAAAGCCGCCCGAAGGGTGCGCGGGAGTGGGCGGGGAGCGGTCCTGATGGGGGGCCGGCGACATAAGACACTGGGGTGTCGCGTTAACTGGGATGGGGCGCGGAGCTGCCCGGGCGTCGGGCCCGTTCCGGGGCAATGGAGGCCGCTTGGCCATCAGCTGCTGTCACACATCCGAGGGGGCACGTGCACTTTTTGTGTAGGGCTGTAAGGCAGTTGCCACATGGCGAACGGGGGAGGTGAAGGGAGGGCGGGAAGACGGCGAGGAGGAGGAGGAGGAGGAGGTGGCGGCGGCTTTGCTTTGGGGTAGTGGGGAGAGGTGCCAGGCGGCCGGGCTGGGCTGCTTCCTCGGTGGGGGGGTGGGGGTGTCGGTCCCCGAGGAGCAGGTGCGAGCAGCTCCAGGCCCCCGCCAGCCGAGGAGGAGGAGACGGGGGGCAGCGGGAGCGCGGCAGGGATTTGGCAAGGCTGGATCCTGCTACCGCGCAGAGTAACGCGGGCGCGGTGGCGGGGACGGCGCCGAGGGCGGGGAGCAGCGCTGCGGCCGCGGACGGTGCGGGGGTATCCCCGCACCCCGCGGGCCGGGGAGACCGCGGGGGGGGGGGGGAGCCCCAAACTTGCCACAACCGGGGAGGNGCAGACTTGCCACAACCGGGGAGGAGTGTCGGGGGGATAGAAGGAGCTGGTAAAAGAGGAAATTCCTGATGCAATAGCAGCCGCCTTTGCAACGAAGGGCGAAAGCGTGGGGCTGTTATCTCTCAATCTGTAGGTTACAGGGCTGAATCTGCTCGATAAGGAGAAGGGATCGCATAACTGCCGTGACCCCGAGATCAGTGCGGTCGGAAGCGCCTCCAGTTCCCGGGGGCTCTCCTCCTGCCCCGGGCGGGGGCGGGGGGCTTGGGCTCCGCCGCGCTGGAGGGGCGGCGGGAACTTCCCACGGAGGAGGTCGTGTACAAAGTCCCGATGCTACTTTCAATATACCCAAACAAACGGACCGGGCTCGTTTCACTTTCTTATTGTCAGATTTCAAGGTGCAGCAACAACAAGCACGTGGGGAATTAACCCCACGCGATGCTGTGCTCCTGCCCGTCCCGTCCCGTCCCCGATGGCGGGGGGTGTGACATCCCCTCCTCCCTCCCTTCATCCCCCCCGATTCAGGAGAGGGTGCCTGGCAGTCATTAGCATAGAGCCAGGCGAAGCAGAGCACTTACTCTGCGGTAGCTGTTGCTGGATGGATTGTTGAAGTTCCTGAATATTCAGGGCAGCAGGACAAAACAGCCTGGAATAACTTCCAAGCGCTGACATAACTGTAGCTGCTCGGGTAACTCTGCTGTTGTTTCATGTGGAATCAACATGAATATTAATAGCTGCTCTTAGACAATTGTTGGGTTGGGGTTTTTGTGTGTGTGTGTGTGTGTGTCCGTGTGGTGCGTAACTTGTAACAGCTCTGCAAGAGTTCCGAGATTTGGTCCTTAAAATAAACTCATAGAAGTTTTACTTTGCTGCAGTCATAACCGTGTGAATTTTAATTTGAACACGTAGAATTAAGAAATACAGAAACTTTCTTTTTGGGGGAGGGCGGTTGGGGGAGTATGGAGATACCAATTCCTGGACTTGGCAGGGCTATAAAAGGGTTTGGCAGCCTGGTTGTAACATGGCTTGATTATGTCAACAGCACAGAATCGGCTGTGTTTCAGCTGTTCCTGAGGTCTGCTGTGTTATCATCCAGGGTAGTAGAAATTACAGTTGTGGGTTCAGAAGTGATTAGGATTTGACCCTTAAAAAGCGTAATTGTAGTAGACTTACTTATACATCCATTAAGCAAATAAATTAATGGAAAGGATATACAATAGGTATGCAAGATGTATTATTACAGTATAGACGAATAAAGCAAAGTGGGTCAGTGAGTTTTGGTCAAAATGGATGATATAATGGGAAGATAAATCTGTTTTTGCTTTCTGGGTTTCCCCTCTAATACATTTAATTCTTCTTTCTTTACAAATGATTTTTAATTATTTCTGACATTACAGCAATTATGCCAGGTATTTTGGTCTTCTCAGTTTAGTGATTTAAGCGACCTTTCCTGACTCCCAGTTGCTCCATACTTTAGCTGGGTGATGCCTTTTTGTATCCCGCGTGGACACTTTACTGTTCAGATGGAAGCTGGATGAGCCAACTCCATCCTAGCGGCTAAATTGTTATACTCATCAGATTCAAAAATTTCGAAGCAGCATCTTATCACTGTTATATTTGTCTCATAATCAGCTGATGCACTCGAGTACGCTAATCCCTTTTTGGAAAGCTTCATCAAGGTTAATATGTTATTTAATCAAAAAAGGCATCCAAATAAAGCCGTTACTTTGTTATTCTTTAAATGGATTGAATCATTAGTTGCCAGTTGCTGTGGAAATAATTTGTAATAACTTATTTTGAGACGGAAAAGTTTTAGATGTGTTTCACCAAAATGATACATTTTAACTGTGATATTGCTATTTAAAAAAATCAATAAAACAAAAATCAATAAACCACCAAGGGATTTTCTATTGAATGCTTAATGTGAAGGTCTGTAAAGTGAATTGGCTTCTGTGTTTATTTGTGATACTACTAATAATAACATGATACTAAAGGACCTTTTTCTAAATTAGGCTTGTGTATCAGTTCACTGGAAAAATAAGCTTCCGTTATGGAAGATGACTTTTCTTTTCTGGTCGTACTGACCTTTGCTTTTATTTTCCTCATAAAAAGCACTGGCCGCCAAACAGAAATCCAGGAAATAGCAAACTGTGCATTTAGCTTACATTCCGATTAAATGGTTTGACATTAATGGGATGCTAGAAAGCCATATGCCAAACAAATAGGGGAAGGATAAAGGCAAAACATGGAAAATATTTAGAGCTACTAGATGCCAATCGAGTCAGGTTTCTTGAATGTGTGGGTGAAAGAGAGTAGCGAACTGTGCACTGGATGTCACCTGCCTAGGATTAATGACCTGGAAGCTATTGATCCCAGATTGTTTCTGGTCTCTTGTGTTTTAAGCACTTGTTGTGGAATTTTGCCTTGCTGGGTCCCTTTCTAGAGTTTTCCCATAGACTTAGGCTGGCTTTGGATCGTGCCCACCCGAGTAAAGGCTAAAAGCATGCGCTTTCTTCTGACCTCCCTTCTGTGACCAGGATATGTTAATCTTTTCTGACATTTGAAGATGATTTTGAATGAGTTCATTGACATTCATACTTAAAGCGGGGAATTATTTGCAGCCTTTGGAAGCTATTTACAATTTTTGGAAAACAACCTAATTGATTTTTGAGTACAAACGGGAAAGATGCTGAACATGAAACAATTCTCTTCAAAGCCTATCTTACATGGCAGTTATTCAGTCCCTCTTTTCTAGCTTCTGCTTCTCTCAAATTATGTGGACCTAACATGTCCTTGTTTACTGGATACTGCACACTTGCATAGCTTTGTTTCCCCCTGTTTGTATTAATTAGGGGAGTATCTCACCCAGATAGGTTAGTACAGCTCATAGATACTTTAAATGAACAGGTCAGCAAGTGCAGCTGGAAGGAATGTCAAATATATAGTACCTGTGGTTTATATTGATGACCTTCCTTCTTGCCACAGATTATTAAAATATAATCAGCAGAAATGTGGAAGGCTTTACAAGCAAAGATTACTTGTGGAAGGCTAGAAGATAAATTGTAGTAACTATAAAGAAGGAGTAAAAGGTTTGGAAGTGGTTTCCTTAGACTTAAACAAAATAAAAGACTCCAGTTGCTCATAATAACAGTACTTTAATATCCAGGTTACATTATGCATTTAATGGTAGATATTGTAGTTTAAAAGCTGAGATCCTTGGACCATACTTACTGCAACAGAACAGAACTATTTATCCCTTTAATCTGATACTAAGTCGCTGGCAGTGGAAGGGTATCTGATACTTTGGAGGGGGGCACTGCTGTGAAGGCTGGCTGCCTGTCGAGAAGTGCTGCCGACCTGTTCCTTTGCAGGGAGGTGAGGGCCTGCTAGTGATGGGCAGGGGGACATTTTTTTTCCCTGATTGCTTCACACGATCTTCCTCAAGTATTCAATTTGATTAACTCCCGCTTTATCTTATAGCTATGAATATTGGTAAAGTTTTGTGTAGTTTTGTGTAGTTTTTTTTTTTTTTTTTAGAAATCTTTTCTTGGCAGATGGAGTTTATGTAAAAAAGCACAGTTTTATTGTCAGGTTTGTATCAACTTTACTTACGAGAAAGGGCTATATGGAAAGCTTTGTTATTTCCTCAGGCCGTTGCCATCTCTGTTCAAATGCTTGGTTCAGTCTGAGGCTTCCACGCTCTTTCTAGAGCCACAGGCCCCCGGCTGGGGTTGCTGAGCCCCCTGGGCACATGGAGCAAGTGCCCCCCAGTGTGTCCCTATGGGCTGCACTGGGGGGCTGCTGCGCCCACCCAGGGCTTCTTCTCTGCCCCTGTAAATCAAAATGCACTCAGAGCGCTCTTATTTACAACTTGTACTGCTTGATATTCTGTAATCCGGAGTGGGTTCTGGATATTTGTTGGAAATGCTAATCGTGTTTGACTGGCATTTAGTATTTCTTCTGTTTTCCCCTGTTCCTAGATCATTCCAGATGGCTATTTTTGCCCATCTCTGTGATTGGTCATCTAAAGTGAATTGCATATGAAGTAGAGAATTTTCATACACTGGATTGAATTTTAATATTTTCCCTTTGAACTACCTAATTGATATATTAAATTGTTAGTGCAATCCCTGCTGGTCTGGTACAAGTAAATCTCTTTCACCATTGCCAGTGTTGCCTAGTCATGGAGGAGCTTTACAAGTTTAGCTGTAAAAATTCATTAATGGCTGCAGGATAGCAGGGAGTAGTCAGAAACTACTGAGTTTTATCTAAATTGTATGAGCCAGTGAAACAAGAGGCCAAAACAACCATGATGCCTGTCTGGTTTTAAGCAACAGGACTGGATTTAGATCCTCTTTGTTCTTTTATAAGTTAAATATGTTTTGTTTTAAAAATAACGTTTGGGGCATCTGCTTTGCATTATGAGTTAATTCCATTCATTGTTTTAAAATAGTGATTAACCTTTTGCAAATTATATACTGCACATGAACAGTAATTTTTTCAATAATCTTTAAATGTGCATGCTGTAACAGCGCCATAATGTGGACTGACATAATAGGAATTGACAGTAAATTTTTAGTTGCCTAAATACGTATTTAAATGATAGAGCTGAAGAGTCATCTGCAAAAAGCTATTATGATCCAGAGAGTTAATTCATATATAGATAATTTCTCCAGTGTGAATTAAGGAAGAATTTTTCTTTTTCCATTACCATTTAAATTATTTTCAAAAGTCCTGAAACATAAACCAAAAGTCTTTATATTTACAATCAAGATATGTCTGTGACTTGAAACGATAAAATCCAGTTTGCTTTGAGGAATAACTTTATCTTTAACCCACTATGTTCTACTTATTTATCTGATACTGTGCTCAGCCGGGGGCATCTCCTAACAAGTGCTGATGTTTCATTTCACAGGCATTGCAGAATATTCAAGTGTAATCTACAAAATATGGAATCTTAGGATTGACTGTTAATAACCGTGAACTGTTCTAAACTTCTTGTGTGTTTTTTTTTGTTTTGTTTTGTTTTGTTTTGTTTTGTTTTTTACGGATGAAAAGGAAAAAGGGTAATAGTATATTTTCCATAGCATAAAGTAGAAAAATGCTGTCACCCAATTTAATGAGGGGAAGGATCAGTTTTTGACCATGCAGTTACGTCCCAGTTTGGAATTTTCCACTCTAAATCACTCATAGCGATTAGCTGGGAAGCTGCACTGGGGAAGGATAACTCTAAAAATACTGAATACTTGCTTTCTCCTCCATGGATTTCCGTAGGTCTCTTTCAGAGATGGGATACTGGACCGAACGGATCCTGAGCGGTAGTTCAGGATACATCCACCAAAACTAATGAAACTGCTTGCATGAGTTGCGACCGAGGAAATGGATCACAACATATATTTTAATTCACCTTGCTTTAAACAATGTTTTGTGATAATTGCATTTAGGGTGAACATCCTCCTCCTGTGGCAGGTGGATTAATATATACAAGACAAATTGCAGAATTGAATGGAAAGATCTTCTAAATCGTGTGTATCAAAACACTTTATTAGTTATAAGCAGAAACTTACTGATTTTATATAAGCTTTTTTTTGTTTTTGTTAGTGTTCATGAAATTATGCTTTCGATACAATAAAATATTCCAAAGTTTTTATTGTGCACTCCTGGGAATACTTGTGTGGGTAACACTTAACGTACCTTTCTGTTCATTATTCTGTTTAAAAGTACCCTGTTCACTACAAAACTAATTTATTTTTTATATTTTCTTTGCATCTCACATTATTTGCATATTCATCATGAAGAAGAAAGCTATTTCTGTATGAAAAAGAAATATATTTTTTGTTACAAATATCAAACAGTGGGATTTTATGGCCATTGGAAGGCTGAAATTAGCCATAGTCCAGGAACAATGCAGCAGGTGCAATTAAAATTTGCCGATGCACCTTGCCACACCAACTGGATGGTTTTTTTCCATTAAAATAAGCAGATGTTTTGGTAATGAAATTTTATTAATCCTTAGAATTTATAGAATTAATCCCTGAATTGGCCAAATGGCTAAGTTATGCCTAAATTCCTTTTGATCCAAAACAAGCTCGGGTTCAAGCAGAGCTTTCAGACTAGTTTTCTTATTCACATTATAATTTTATGTGATACTAAATATACTGAAAAAAGTGCACGTTAGCTGTTAAGACGTGTTTTTTTACATTCATTTTGTTCTTTAGATTGTATGACTGAATGAGAGGGCACAGTAGGTGTGCATACAGATTACCTGACTGACAAAATAACAAGAGTTCCATACTGGAGTTGGATGGGGAGAAGGGGAAGAATGGGAGTACGTGGGACTGCTGCACATGCTTTAGCATAATTGACAGCTGAAATATACTTGTAATGTTACGATGCCATGATTGAAGTTCATAACTCTGAATGTTCACGTTACAGCACTCGTTAACGATGCTGTACTGAGAGCAGGTAATTGGTATTTTACATTTGGAGTAAAAGTTGTTGTTTGGGACATGTCTCTCAGCATATGCTTGTATTTACAAATTGTTGTACGATAGAAACTATTTTTGAATTTTACATTTGGGAAATGCTTTGCTTTTTCATTTTACATGAAATGATTGTAAGGAATCAAAAGGAAAGCAGTTGTTTAAAGTAAGATATAAAGGAAGCAAGTAATATATACACAAGTATTTTATGACTATTTAATAACATCTTTTGTAACCTTGATTTCTTGTTGTTCTCATACTTACTAATGATTTATTTTTTTTAAGGAGCTAGATCATGATTTTATACATGGGACAGAAAAAACCTGCTTTCTGGTGTTAGAGACTGTATTTTTAAGAGGAGTACAAACAACATGTTACAGTTTTGTAAGTGATAAATCTAGTCAGGGTTTACTGATAGTTTGAGCATTCCTTAAAAAAAAGTTACTAAAGCTATTATTTTTGAATTGTTCTTTTACAAATGTGATAAAAATATAAACTTAATACTTTAATTGGTTTTATATCATGTTTTAATGGATGACAGCGTTATCTGTCTTTATGAAGCATATAATTTGTTTCCAGTTTCTTGGCCTGCTGTAAAAACCTTTCTTTGTTGGACAAGGTCACCTGTAGGACTTAGTCATTTACATTAAAATAATAATGCTGTGGTTTTAAACCATATGTGTAACTTTAAGAATGCAGGTAGTCCTGTTGCTTTCAATAGCCTACATGTATCTTTTACACCAAGCATATGCAAAATATATTTGGAAGTGTGATCAAAGAATCAGTTGACGTCTCAGATCGGAAGCTGGATTGCTGTATACTCTCTTGCATTTGCAGGGACAGTTTGAAAGTATTGAAAAAATGCTTGGGATTTAGTGTCCTGTAAATTAACGCTTGTTGCATAGAATAGATTCATGATACATTTTTTAATGCATCATGCATTTAATGCAATCTTAGTGTTTTTGTGAGCATTCTTTCATATTAATTAATTCTAGGAAATCAAGGCAACATCTTTGCAGGAATAAGTATCAGAATTTGGTATAACCTGTGGCTTCATACCCTCTGCTGGGATTTTTTTGTATTCATTTTTTTACTACAGATGCAGCCTATCCCTTTTTGAAGGGAATACATGCTTCCAAGATGTGGGCTGTGGTTGTCACTTTTCACATTTTAGTGCTGATTCTCACTGGTAGTTTGCTGGGAAGGAAGTGAAACCATTTTCCAATTATCTTCTGTTTCCTTAACAGAAATTTACTGCATGGGGGGAAGAAAATACCTCAGGTGGTATTAGATATATAATAAGGACTAAAACAAGTGAAAAGTCATATGTTCTCTTTTTTTTTTTTTTTAATATATTTCTCTCTTAGCTTGTTAGAACAGTTCTTACAACATAGGTGATACATAGAATTTTGTTATTTCTCTGTGTCCGTATCTACCAGTAAAGCCTAATTTCACAATTCTAGTGCAAGTTATGTTGTCTATTGTTCAAATACAAAGCAGGATTGCTTGGTTTTGGTTTTGGTCTGTTATGGATTTTTTTTTTTTTGAGCTGATACTCATGGCTTTTAACAGGCCAGGTTTAAAATAAACATTAAATGGTAATAAAATATTTTGTCTTACGTTACTGGGCATTATAGATGGTTTGTGATTCTACTGGTTCCCTTTGAAATGGATTTGCTGCTGAAATATGTTAAAAATGACAGTAGTGGAAAAAGAAGTTCCTGCTACAGTAATTTACAGTTTAACATATAGCTGTGTATAAAATACAGTTTCGAGAAACTATGAGACAAATGTATTAGAAATACTAATTTACCAGCATATAGCTGTTTCAGGAGCACACATGCAAATCAAGTAAGAAAGGAGTCATAGCATTTCCTGGGGAGGGCATCAGTGAGGTTTTTAGTCAACATGTTTGGGGATAGCCACAGCTGTTGGGTTGGCTTGAGGCCATCTCAAGGTACAACAGGTGGGACATCGCTAGGAATTAATAAACTTTGAACAGATTTTATTGTCCGGAGCTTCTCTGGCACCATCTCGATAGAGTGGCAGAAAGGGTGGATTTTATCTTGAGAAGAAGCAGCCCACCGCTGTAGTTTGTACATGTCAGGTTTACACACTGAGAAGGCAGTCTGCTCATACACCCTGAATTTCTTTGTTATCCTTCTTCTGCTCTTTGAATCTGTTTAGTTGACCCAGAAGACGTGTGGTCCCACACAGAGGGATTTGTTGCTCAGCTGAGTGGTCAGACTCAACCCGTTATGATTCCGGCCTCATTGCAGTGAAAGTCAGACTCTAGGATGCAGTGGATAGAATGTGGGGTTAAACACAGTAATTTCAGGTTGTTCCTGAAGGAGTGGAGCCTCCACTGCCTTTAGCTCTCTGCTGCTGAGCCTGTGCTAATGTTGGTCTGCTAAGCAGAGGTTCCATCTTTTCTGGTGACCCCTTCTGCGATTTTGTCTTGTTGCGTCTTATTTTACATGTCTTAATACTTGAATTAGGACAATGCAGTGATATCATGAGAGGTAATAAAATAATAGTTATGAAATGCATGTATTCAGAAATATTCTGAAGTATGACTACATGAGTAGAACTTTTTGACATTTAAGGAAAGAAGAATGTCCTTAGTTAAAACTGCTGGCATCGTTATGTGGTAAGTTCGTCTGCTCTTTGGTGTGCCAGCTGATGAGAGAAAAGGAAGTTTTTTTTAGAGGTGAAATATGCAGAGCCAACTAGTTCTAAATACTGTTTTGTGAAATTGTGTTTCACCCCTGTAAGTAGTTTTCTGTGTGGAAGGTGTGCTCTGAACAGGATGAATCTATCTTTTCAGCTTGGCCTATCACTTCCTTTCAGAAATCCAGAACGCATGCAGATTTGAACTTGTAGCCAGGAAAAAGTGCTGCCGTGCTTCAAATTGCCAAAGGACCTCAGGGGACAGAAACTTGACCTGGTTTTATGAAACCATAGAATTACATTTATACAAGTTACCCCATGGGAAAAGAATGAACTGATCCCAATTCATTTCTAAATTCTGGGGCCTTACGGGTCACATTTGAATTTTCTCCTACACCTGTTTTTCTGCTAAATTTTTCTGAGGACATTTTTAGAAACTTACTTTACATTAGGTATGGGTCAGGTGCCTAATATTTAACAGTTCAGTATTCTAATTCTTTAAAATGTTTAATGGTTTCTCAATATAATTAAGCTGCAAAAAGTTTGAGTTGTAGAATCTGTTTGGTATGGACTAAATCCTCAAGCCATGACTCTCCTCTGGGTTTAGTAACTTAAGCTTTGTTTTCCTGAGATAGAGGAGGCGGTGACTGTAGTCAGTATGTGTTGTATGGGCTATAGAGAAGAGAGCAACTCAGCAGATATTGGGCTACTCACCTGGAACATGGGACACTGTGGCTCAAGGTTCAAAAGGGGTTACCTAATGACACAGTTCACTAGAAGACTCCCGAGACTCCATTCTTCTTTCTCATTCCCTTAGTTGGACTAAAAATTTGGGATTTGGGAAATCTTGGTTCGTCTTGCCTCATCTTAGAATCTTAAAATAATGAGTAGGTGCTCCCATGGCATTCCTCCTTTGGTACTTTGCTTTGAGCTAGAAGCCTAAATACCCTAGGGTGAGTGCTTGCCTCTCTCTGGTGAGGTGGTGTGGTATTTATGCTGTCCAAGTGTTCCTGCTGGTGTATTGCCAGGTTGGACTGCGCTGGCTAAGTTGAAATAGTGGGCCCTAAGGACATGGAAGGGTTCCTTAGTTCAAACACTTAGAGGGTTACATTAAAATTAGAATTAGCTTGCATTTTGATTTATTTAACAAACTAAGTGAGTGTTCTGTTCAGCTTAAGTTTGCCGCAGCAATTACTATCCCACAGAGGCTCTGCAAACCTTCCAGGCTTTGCTTTCACCTTCTTTTCCTATTCTCAGTCAGTCTTTCCAATCCTTGAAATATATTTTCAGTGCTGAAATTGGCATTAAGTGCCTGCGTAAGTCTACCTGTTTCTAGTGAATGAGTGACAGATTTGGATACTACTAATCTAGTATAGGTGCTTCTGTCTTTAACGCCGTCTTAACACTCCAGATCAACTGAACAGCTCTGCTGATGATCCCCAGCTGTAGGCTTTCAGTTTATCGGTGTGGATGTGGCAGAGGAGGCTGGTTCTGAATTTGTATTCCCTTTTTTGGCTTGGGCAAAAAGGATTAGTAGGTGAGAAATGGATATAAGGGTGTTACTAAGACAAGTAAGAAGATGCTTATTTACTCTGGTTGGTTGTTCTTCATACCAGTGAATTTTTCTGTGCAGTTTGTGTTGAGCCATTCATGATTTTACTAGTCAGGATAATCAAACTGTTTCATGATGTATCATTGCAGGGACATTGTCAAAGTCTTGCTCTTGTTTTGACTGGCAAAGTGAAAGGCAGGTCTTCTAAATGGTGATTACTTATCACTATTATGTATTTATTATAAATGTGTACGTCGTGTCCCATCAACTGGTTTGACTGCTATGTGGTGCTGATATCCTAAGTGAGTAGAGTTGGGGATACTTTTTTGCAAGACACAGAGAATGGTTTTGTTCCCACATGACTTTTAATGGAACGTAGAGAGGTCCAGTTGCAATTAGGGGCTTAAACAGTTTTCTTAATTGCTTGGCATTTCCAAGTTCTGTTGTTCTTAAGTTGGGTAGAAGATTTCTTTGAATTTTATTGTATCCAGAGTAAGTTTAGATCAGACTAGTCTAAGGCTTTTGACCTGTCAATAAAATGTTTTGGCTGCTTTCTGATTTCGGTAGTAAATAAGGGAAATTAAATTAAATTTAAGATCACCTATAGGTGGCAATAAATTCTTCATTGTGATTGAAATGTTTGTGTTAAATTCTCTTTGCATCTAAACTAGAGAGGAAAAAATCCCTTTGTTATCTTTTTGATCATAGAACAACAACTCAGAATGAAGGAACAAATTCAGATTTTTGAAAATTCAAACTCTTCCTGTCTCTTTCCTCTTCTCCTGGTTACTGTCTTCTCACGCACCTGTCTGGATTTGGAAGAAAAAGAAGATGAAAATTTACAATTCTTCATGGAAGCTGTATTTTACGAGGCACAGTGAAAACTTCAGATACAGAGGATCCTTAGTGGAAGCAGTTGCTAACCCTAGCAGTAGCAGTAGGGACACGAGCCCTGAGGCTATGGGGCTGGGAACATGCTGAAGAGTAGCATCGTGAAGAGGCAGGAGTGAAAGGCTGGTTGACAGCATGTTAAAGCAAATTTATCCGGTGTTGCTGTCACATGCGGCCTTACAAGTTTACATATGTATGATCAAATTTTCAGTCTTTGGATCACAACTGTGTCCTTTCTCTTCGTTAAGTAGGGCTATGTTTAGAGTAGTGCCTGGGAAAGCAAGCAAGAAGAAATAGGCTTTACCGTAGATTTTGATGTTGGGTGAGATTCTTATAGCAGAGATGTTAAATGGGAATTAATAAAAAATATTTTTTTTTAGTAATACACTTAATCTGAAAATTCTTACCTATGCTTTGTATGGTTCTAAGTTTATTTCAGAAGTATATAGCTGTAATTCCCATTCCTTCCTGTTTTTCCATATCCCATGTGCAGCAATGAATATAGTCACTATGATGTTGGGTTGTATATAGAAGTCTTAATCCTGCAAGCAGAAAGCTTTGGTTTGTGTAAGGAGTCCTGTTGCCTATAGCATCTCAGTTGGATGATTTATAGTTAATAAAATTATGCAGGTCCTTAAATATTATCAGTATTGGTACTCAGATAGCATAGCTAGCAGAGTTTTCATAAGCTGGAGTTTCACAGACAGCGCCAACCAAGTGTAGGAACGATCAAAGAACATTATTTGTAATCAAAATGTGAGTTAGGTGTTATAAAACAACTGGTGGGTGCTTGTGTGCATGTGAAATTTGCTTACACGAGTAATCCCATTGATTTAAATGAGAGCATTCAAGTGACGAAAACAGGTTCAGCGTGAGAATGTTTAGAAGATGGTGACCTTAGAAACGAACAGTCGTCTTTGGAAGTATTCAAAGGGGGGTTATTAAAACTTAAAGCTGAGAGTTGGCGTTTGAAGGCAGAAGCAGCTAGAGAGGTGTTCGGGGAGCTCACCTGCCAGATAATAATGCGTTTTAATGATGCTGGTTAACTCTGCATCAACTTTCTTGTACTCTTTTTTGGGGGGTATGGGGGAAGGGATGGGAAGGAGGGCGAGAGAGGGACGGTGACAGCAAGGCTGTTTGTTTTTCCCGAAAGTTGTTTGTGATTTCAGGTACTCATGGGAAATCTCTTGATCAGATTCACATCTGTTCCTGTCAAAGTGGGTGCTAAGATACCGGTCACCCAGCAACCATGTCCAAGAGGGAATTGGGCCGATAATAACTTCAAAAAGGAATGACAGATGCTAGATTAGGATGAAAGACAAAACGCATGAAAAATGAGCTTGTTAGAATAAAAAAATTGTTCAAGCACCTTCATGCAAATTAAATGAATATTGAACATTTGCATGCAGTAATTTCTACTTTTTCTGTTGATTGAGAAGAAATAAAGACGGTACATATAAAAACATAAATGTAATTTTTTTTTTTTTTTGCACCAATTAACATACAAAGCAGTATCTTTCTTCTAAAAATGAGATTAGCCACCTGGGTGCTTGGCTGTATCCCACATATGTCACAACATTTTTGTAATGTGTATGCTGCTGTTGAAGAAACACCTTATCTAATTCTTTGTAGCAAAACAAACAAGGAAGCAACCTTATATTAATTTTAAAATACTTTCGGTTAGCATCGTTCTATTTTTTTTCAGCTGCAGTTTTCAGAGCTGAATTATTTCCTGCTGTCCTTGAATTCAATCGGTATAATGTGCATTAATAAAAGATCACATAAGATGAGTTCAGACCAAATGCTGAGGTTTCCTATTGACTGGTCAAACAATACATATTTTAAAACACCATGTCTGTCGGGGTAACATGAAGAAGAAATAGTCACTTTTCCATGCCTATGCATTAAGATAATTTAAATAATCTAACAGTTTTATTATTGAAATGTTCATATAACAATCAGAATTTGGAAAAGAATGATAAAATGTTCTGATTGAGAAAGGACTCTGTGTCTTGGTTTAGCAATGTCTAATGTGGTCACGTACAGAAATTGATTTTCTTCAGAAATTAATTAATTTTTCATATCGCCCTAAGCTGCAGTTAAAAAGAGTGCATACTTGTCTGTTTTTTCCAGAAATATTGCCTAATCATATTAATACCATTGCCCCAAGGATGAAAAGATAATTGTACAAATGCATTTGGAAATATGTATCACTGAGTATTTATGATTAAATTATGCAAATGACCCAGCTCTCATCCTTTCCAGACCCAGATTGTCTAATTAGGATTGATATGCTGAATAGATGTTCCAGAATTTGAATACAAGCATGTCCAAAGAGCAGAAAATTGGAAATGACAAGGCTGAAATGCTAAGAAAAGTGTCTTTCCCTTTTATACTTTACTAATGTGGTGTTAGCAGTTGCAGTTTTTCCTTTGGCTATATTGTGTGACTCATGTGTCCTACAAGAAATAAGTCAGGAAAGAAAAATCAACTTTCATAAATAGCTTTACTTTGCTCTGGACTTACTTTTCTTTAAAAGTCTGCTAGCAGTTCCTCTCCCCTTTAAAGCTTTGTATCCTTCATGTTAAAATAATGATGTATTCCACATAAATTACTTCTTAATTTGGAGCACTGTTGTTTGTAGCTTGTCTCCAGCTGCCAGCTGCCAGTGCTAGATATTTAGCTCGTCAGCTTCTCATGTATTCAGATGAGATTTACACACCTAACAATTTTAAGTTTGGTGGTGTTTTTTTGGGAGTTCTTATTTTATTTGAATTCACAATTCCTTAATGTAACCACCTTTTTTTTTTTTTTTAAAGAAGAGAGCCGATGTCTCGTTAAGCTTGTTTGTAGACATTCTGAGTTGGAATAATAGCTATCAGCAGTCTACAGCATTTAAATGCTTCTTCTTCAGTGGACTGTTTGTTCATTTATCGCTCTCAGGAATCTGGGAGAAGAGCCCGGTGAGGAGCAAGGAGGAGTAGTGAACTGTCAGTACTTCAGCCATTGTTAGCAGCAGGAGTCGCTCCCTCTGAACTCTGTTGGCTCCTGCTACCCATCTGCGGGATGATGGATTGCTATGTTTAATACATTTCAGCTTTTGTCTGTCATAGTGTGGATAGACAGCGCTATCAATGATTTCAACAGTGATTAGAGCGCTGGTTGTACCCACTGCTATTGGGCAGGCACCTCCCAGGAATGTCTGATGTAGGAGCTCGTTGGTACTCTCGCCACGCAGATGACTTGCTCGGCTAACTTGAGGTGGTTTTAAACCCCTACTAAAGACTGCTGGGAGTTGCTAAATCCCCACAGCCGCCCTGCAACAAAATTCAGACACCCCTGCAAACGGTCTGGTACCAATCTAACCCAGAGAAAAATGTCTTGTGCTTTCGATAGGTGGGGATGGGAGCAAGGATGAATTCAGGGGTGTGATGTCAGCAGTGCTCGGCCCATCTGTAGTTGAGTGCGTGGCTACTGGTGATGCGGGAGGAGTGCAAGGACTGCGTTGAAGCAATGAGATACGACATGACATGTGTCATACGAGGATTTGCTAAGCCGTGGGTGCTTTGTGATTCATGAGTCCACAGGCTGAATGATTTCAGCCACCAGAGAAGTCGCTCTACACCAGCACAACATATGCCCTGGAGTATCTTCTAATAATTATAAAATGGTGCAGTAGACATATAAATTGGAAAAGAAAAGATAATCGTGTTATGGACATTACTTTAGACAAGCGGATGTATATTGTTTTCATTATTATCGTGTTAATTTTCCACTCTCAGGAAAAAAGTATTCAAAATCTTGTGTAAAACAGTATTGTATTAGAAACAAAAAGATAACTATGCAAGCTAAAGCATATAATACTGGCTTTAAAAGATGCTTGACCCAGTTTTCTTGATTTGGACCATTGCCCACCATGACAGGCCAGGCTGAGGATAACTTTCACTTCATTTTGAACTGAGGGAGGAAGGGAAGTTAAATCAGAAGATATTAATCATCCTTGATTTAGCTTTCTTAGTAGAGAATTTAATTTACAGAACCAGAAGAATGAGTAACTAC
Organism: Melanocharis versteri; assembly: GCA_013397845.1. NCBI lineage: Eukaryota > Metazoa > Chordata > Aves > Passeriformes > Melanocharitidae > Melanocharis > Melanocharis versteri. The sequence goes on along the minus strand of VZTG01009064.1, from coordinate 385,744 downwards.
TAAAAACTACCATTAGCAAAAGTGGTAGCCAGGCTTAAATGTCTCTTCTGTACCCCTGTTTCACTCTATATTCACTTGACTGTGTCACTGTTTGCTTTTTAAAAATTTCTTCCCTTTGATTGTACCAGAGTTCAATTTCTGCAGCTCTGCTTATAGGCAGTAGTTTGTGATTTCTCTATTGTGCTTGCTGGAAATCTGAGCTCCACAGCACAATCGTGGGATGCCGTTTTTATTCCTTTTTAAGATGATCCAGGCAGTGGCAATGCTCACAGGGAGGAGTGTTCATGATAATTAAAAGCTGGAGTTTACCTTTAAAAAAAATATTGGCAATTTGCCTGGGAGAAAATTCTGTCTTCAGTCACCATTTTTAATCTACTTGGCTGTTGGGAGTTATCTTCACTTGAAGAGTTGTCTGGTTTTAAAAGTTGTCTGGATGTTGAAATAGTTTCTTTGACATTGTTCCTAAGTGCTCACTTGCCATATATGATGATCAGAGGATCTGAGGGCTCTGTGGAAAAGAGTATCAGTAATAAGGCGGGAATAATCTTGACATTTACAGCTGGCAGCTTTTCTCAGTTTAGGCTCCCTTCGTTACCAACATGTGGCAGTGAAACAAGGAAACTTGAGGCATGCTTTACAAATTCAAGAGAAATTTTTAAAAATTAATATGTGTTTATAAATAAATACAATTATACCTAAGCAAGTTTAACAGATTAAACCTTTACTGATATTTTTTCTCCTTTAAAATAAATGGTGTTTGGCTAGGGGGTTGTTCTTTTGCAGAGATCAATATCTGGAATATTCATACAGAGAGGAAATAACTACAACTTGAAAGTTAATGAAAAGCAAGTATTAAATAAATCTATGTATTAGTTGGTGATGTGTTAATAAATGTATCACATAAATACGATACGTAAAAGAATCAGATAAATGGTTCCTTAAGCAGATAAAAGGTCTCTGTTGTTTATATGCCTTCTGTAGAGGGAAGGCTGTGATTTACAGCCTTTTTTGATAGCAGGACTGGTTTAGATAATTTTGTTTCTCTTCTGTTTCCTCCAGGCACCCTGATTGCACTCCTGTACAGCTGTGTGTGACCATTTTCGGCACAGGAGCAGGTCTAGGTTGAAAATGCTGTCTGCTTCTCCCCCGCCTCTTTCTCCTTCATTATTATTTTTATTAATCCTCATCTGTTTTGGGAAAACAGTTCACCCTGTGTTTTCATCAGCAGTGGTGTTGCTACAAGTGAACGGGCAATGGGGACAGAAATGAATGATGGGGGTGGGGGGATAGGGGAAACCTCTCTTCGGTTTCATATATCGTCATCTTGTCTGCCATGAAGTTTTCCTGCATCCTAATGGTAGTGCCCTGAGCCTAACCTGGAAAATGAACTGTGGATTACGTAGCGGTTTTAACACTGTATGTAAAAGGAGGAAACAGGAGGGGTGTGAGCTGTAATGAAGGGAGGAGTAAAATCTTTGAAAGAAAAATGTATGAAGGCAGAGGAAGCCACTTTCCTGTCTCTTGGAAATCTGCTTTACTAAATCTTGGCAAACTGGCCTGCTGTGTATTGCAAAACAAATGGGGTGGATGTCTGAGGTAGAGCATTGATTTTCATCCTTTGATTTCATCCCTCTGGCCATGTTCTTGTGGCAGAGAAAGGTGAGACACGGGCATGCACCATCCTCCTTGCCCTGCATATCTTGGCTTGGTCGGTGAGAGAAGCCACTTGTTACAGAGCATCCTCTATTCTCTGGGAGGTGCTGCACAGTAGAAGAACTCTGGAGCTTACATTGAGCCTATGTCTCTGCTGCTGTAGTGCAAGCCCTAAATGATTCTCTTTTTTAAGTGGACTTGTACCAGTCATGCCTTTTTCTTTTTTGGGGACTATTTTTTCCCTGTTAGTGGCATAACATTAGTATAGAAAGAATTCTCCTATAGCTATGCAGGATCAGACAGTGTCACTTAGGCCTCTGGGTTCTGATACAGTATTAAATTACTGACTACAGTTTTACTGGGAGGACCTAGTTCACAATACTCCTGCCAAATGTTAATGATGATGGAAATATTCTACTGTCTGTAAGAAAGATAGCCTGTGTAGCATTTACCACAAGCTATGTCAATAAAATTATATTAGGTTGCACTTCTTTAGGAATACTCTATTCTTCTCGGTGTTTTAAACACCAGTAGGTTTCTTCAGCGGCTTTTTGCAGATGTGATGGAAACACGTCTGAAGCTAGACAAGATCCTTGTCTACCCAGAAACAGTGAGAAACTCAAGATTTCCCTGAGTAGGCATGGTTTTAGGAAAACTTCACTCTGTTCAGAATGGTCTGACTTCACTGTAAAGTAGGTTCCACTGTGCTAATCCTCTTGGAATGCAGCAATTATCACCTACCGTATAGGTGTTAAGTGCTGAATTTCAAAGGGATTATCACTTTCCTCCTTCAGTGGCTAAGCTAGAAGAGAAAAGTTGTTAGTGCTTCTAAAGGGGAGGGAAGAGGGGAAGAAAAGAAATCTCTCTTGTTTTCTTTCTGTGGTTGCCTTCAATCTGGCTAAAGCAGAGCAAGCTGGGTTTTGCTACAGCTAGTTACTTTGAGTCTGATCTTCAAGAATTCTAAAGGCATTTGTTTCCACCTCCCCTCCCACCTCTCCCCCCATTCCCCCGAAATACCCTTCTTTTGTGGAAAGAGGCAGTGACAACAGCCATTCAGAACAAAAACCGAAAGTTATGTAGGTGGACAAAATTATATAGGAAAACCAAAGTTCTCTGTATCCTTACACTATGTTTTCATCATCTGGAAACTTTTGTCAAGTTAACTTGACAACAGTCTGTAGAATTTGGCATCTTTTCAGTCTAAAGAGATACTAGATGGCTTTATTGGTGTTGCAGACGGAGCACTGGAAATTATCTGAAGACTATTTTTGTGCATATGCTCTTTCCACGTGCCTGTTCTTTAACTGACATACCAATATTTTGTTCATCCACTAGCTCTGTCCACAATACAGACAGGACTGATTTCATGTGGTTCTTGGATAAAGTGGGATTAGTGTCCTTGAACCCCCCTTCCCCTTTTTCATATCCATGCTTAAGAATCTCTCATCCATGGCTACTTCTGTAAGTGCTGGTTCCTGCAGTCTTCACCTTCAGTGAACTGTTTCCTGGTACATAATGGGCAAGGAAAGCAGGGCACAGCTGTGATTCCCCAACAGTGCACCCTGGAGACCGTGTGGCAACCACAGGCCATGTGAACTACATGGGGAATGGTAGTCTGGGGGAGGCCATTCACATCTGGGGAAGGATTTAAGATGTTACAGGAGATAGAAGCAGCTAATAATGGGCAAGAGAGGGCTGCCTTATGGAGAAGTCTTATTCCTGAAGCTGCAGAATAACCCAAAGAGGCTTTTAGAGAAGAAGGCAGTATTTGGAGTTATATTGATGTGAATAGTAAGTTTCATGGAGGTAGAGATGTAGAATACTGAGTTGAAAGACTGGCTTCTAGCCTGTTGTTTTCATTTTCACTATCACTTCATTGGGATGAAGAATGATAACTTCTGTCAGAAGCATTTGGTCTAGAGCTCGATTTCTCGTAGTTAAGAATTTAAGAGTTGTAGTGCTGGAAATTGGGTTAAAAACCATTCCAGTTTCTTCACAGTCAAACCACAGAAATTAATGAATTTCAGAATTAAGCTGCATCATGGTGTTTAAATAGCATTTTGCAGGAATTGCCGCAGAACATGTCAATAGATTATGAAAAGTTTCTTCTATTAAATATTTTAGATATTATACATAGTGCTTTAAATACTAGTATGTAGAATATCTAGTATATCTTGTTGCTGGTAGAATTGGTTCCTGTTATAAGAATTTGTAAGATACATGCAATCCATTTTTTTTTAAAGAAGACAAAAAATTGTAGTTCAGTTCTACAGCTTGCAATATTTTCCTGGGAACAAAAATCTTCTCCTTAAATGTGAAACAAGTTGGCAGAAGAACATACTCTGCTAAACTTAGGAAGTTGTAAAACTGAGTATTCTTAATTTTTAATGAATTTCTGAAATATTAATTCTTTTAGTCCATTTTTGATGTCAGTAATGGTTTGTAGACTTTATGGGGTATTTTGAACTGTAAGGGGCTTAACTGCTTAACTTTCTGTATCAAATGGTAATATTATATACCACCAAATGTCCACAGTGGAGAGAACGTACTTTGTGTTGTTGGAAGTGATGTTCATTAAGGTCTGCTGTGCATGCAAAGAAGGCAGTATTTATGTCGATAGGATTTCAACACGGGCTTAATGCCAAGTCACTGTAAGACACAGCTACTTTTTCAGGAAGTTGGGAGTACCTTGCCATGGTAGGGTGTCCCATTATTTGGCTTGTGAATTCTGGCATTTTCCCTACTCTGATATCATTATAACTTGTATACATCTTATATGGAATTTCATGCTATAGAAGTAACTTTACAACTTCTGGATGAAAAAATCAGGGCATTTTAAAGTAACGCATTTCTGCCATTTGTCTTGCTGCCTCTTCAGTGTAATTATCCCAGTACCAAAAAACTACAGCTCCTCCCTTGTCGCCAGGATTTATGATAATGTCTTGCTGTTTTTGTAAATTGTGTAACACACACTGTTCCTCCTTTGTTATATAGTGAAATTTAGTAGGTTGTTTTAATTGTTTGATTGATTTTTTTTTTTCCTTTGGCATTTGTCTACACTGAAATGTCTGAGATTTACTAGGATGAACAATTGAGAAGAATGTCTTTTGTCTGAATTTCTGAAGATGTCTGGAGGTTTAGGAATGTTTGTGCTAAGTCTTTTGTTTTGTGAAGTCTAGAATTGGGTATGCCATCCAGTATGAGAGGTGTTGATCATTGCTCTATCTTTTAAAAACATCAGCACATTTTTTAACGGGAACAAATGCCACTTTTTCATATAGTACTGAATATTCAGCAGCTTTTAGTGGTTCATATTTATTACTGCAATGTTAATAATGTTTTAAACCCTCTGCTACATGGGATACCTAGAATATAGATTGCTTTGGTCTTTATGGTGCAGTGAACATGGAAGCAACAGCAAGATGCCCATGGACTTGAAAGACCATGTACTACCCTTCTGCCTGAAACAAATAGCTTCCTTAGAAGATCCCAGTACCCATTTACTAAAGCACTTACATTACCTGCCGCATATGATGGTCTGGAATGTAAAAGAGTTAACAGGTGGAATCTCCACCTTCCTGCATTTTCAATGAAACCGCATTTTTTGTAAATCTTTGAGGTAGAGAGGATAGACTTGACCAAAAATGGCTTAACCACTCTGCTTTAATTTTGTAAGGGACTTGAAAAATAGTCAAGTACAAAGCTGATGTATTTTTAGAATATTTTATATATTTTTTTCTTACCTAATCTTGTTTACCTACTTAGGAATACCAAATATGCCTGTTGTTCAAAGGCTGATTCTGGGATAATATTTTTGAAAAAACATGCCTGTAATTCTCTAGGTGCTGTGTATAGACTTAATGGGGATTTCATGGCTGAGACTGAGCAGCCCAGGTCTGCATCTTCTAGCTTTTTTTTTTTCTGACAGGTCAGTATTAAAACACTACCCAAGCAACTGCTCCTCAGAAGCTTTCAAGAGAAGCTGAATATATGTTATTTCAATATATCCTGTATTTAAAATGATCAAGGCCCCTGTCAGGATTACTGGTCACTGAAATTATGAGCTATTTTAATGAAAAGTGAGAATACATATAGTTGCCATATTTTACATTTGTAGAAACTATATGTATATATTTTACTGCCGTAACTCCGTTCCCCCCTGAAGTTGTGTTTCTTATTGAATGCTTTAAGTTTCTTTACTGATTTAGCATTTTCTGTGACTGCAAGCGGGACTTTGGATGAAAACATGGAGATCTGGCCTTTGACCTCCAAGCTGAACTACATAAGAATACACTTGATGAGCTTCCATAATGTAGATTTAGTTATAAAAGTTATTTAGTTTCGGTGTTTTGTTTAATTATACTGCTAAGAAACCCTTTAAACTCTTTTTATATGTGTAGATACAGAGAGGGAGAGAGATTTAAGTCAATAAATTTATCTTTACTATCTTTCACCATTGTCGTTACTATTATGATTATTATTTTATTATCGCTATTCTGAGATGATGGTTCATGTTTTGAAAGAAAGAGTTCTTGAAGGTATTGTAGCTGTAAGAATTGTAGTTATCTCAGATTCCAATTTAAATAATGTTTTTGTCTGTACTTGTAGCCATTGTTGAAAATACATGTTGTAAGAAAGATAAAAATTAAACCTCCACTGCTGTTTAGTGAATAATTCTGCAGGTTCATGATCGCTCTTGAAAATCTAGATAATATTTTGATAGTTGGTTTTAATAGACATCTTTTTTTTACCCCTGCAGATCTGTGCCCACAGACCTGCTCATGAAACAATTCACAATCAAATGCTTCTTTTTATTTGGAACATAATTATGTTGTATTTTAGTTACTGCTCTGGAAACATCTCATGTTTGTAAATCGGTTTCCAGAAGAATAGATTCATGTCTAAATGAGCTTGTATTTGAAGCTTTTACTAGTTTCAAAGAGCTTTATTACAGTTGTATCTCTCCTAGCTATTTTTTTAAAGACTTTGAAATGCTTTTGTCTTACCAAGTGCCATTCTCTGATATCTTATAAGCCATTTGAAATGGAGCATGTGGTTTAGATCAGCTACAATGAATTTCCTTGGATAAGTGAGTGTTCCTGTGAGTCTTAAAATACTCTTCACTCTGCCTTTTGTGGTTCTACTGCCATTTTTTCTCGAGATTATCAGAACAGAAATAATTGCTTCCATCCCTTCTTAAAGATGTTTGAGTTCAAGTATGAAAGCAGTTCAAAAGGGAATTTGCCTATGCATACTCCTAATCATTCATATCAAAATATTCCCCTTAAAAATTTGACAAGGAGCTCCAAATATTTTCCCGCATCTTAATTCAGATAACAGCAAATGTAAAATAAAATGTGATCATTATTTTGCAAACTAAAAAATAATTTTCACTAATAAGTTTCTGAACTATGAAAGACATTTAATTGGTAATTTTTAAGGTTTCTAATGTACTTTTTCCTACAATTTTTGGCTTAAATATCTTCCTTCTACTTTATGCTTTTTTTTCCTCAATATGGCAGCACACTAAAATCACTGTAACTCTTTCTTTATCCAGGCTGGCTTAGTTAGGCTAGTTCTTAGTGTAATACTGGAGGTACACAAAGGTGCATATGGTTTTGTGCTCTTCTTTATGCTCTGTCACTTTCCAAAAAAATTCCATGAGCTGATTCTATGCTTCAAAGGCCGTTAGTTCACTTTTCTTATTTTGTTTCAGTGTGTTCATCTCATCATAGATAACAACGTATCAGCACGGCTCTTTTTCACTGCCTTTCTGAAGCTAGCTCAGGTCTCTTGCTCAGGGAATTTTATAGTAAAAGATGTTTCTTTGGAGTTCCTTCAGAAACTGCTGAAATTAAAGAAGAAATTACAAACAGAGCACTGGATGTTCTGCATTCATGAAAAGGAGTGAGACTCATTTGTGTATGAACAAGCAGTCAGGAAAGACAGGTTGAGGCACCTTATATCTTTATTGCCAGAAGGAAGATAAATACATGTAGAGCTTAAATAAATGGCCCATCTGTATAATACAGTTTTAGGATTTCTGCTTTAGGTTCTATAGTAATTTGTACTTAAAGAAATATTTCAGAAGAGTAATCAAACTTTTCTCAGATTTAAAGTAATTGGGATTCTTCGCATATCAGTCTAAGTTTGCTTAGTCTCTGCCTTCTGTTGTGTTAGGTTTTTTAAATTTTTTTTTCTACATTTGCTTACTACATGCTTATCAGCTGCTTACATTATTGAAATTTTGTTTCCTGGGTAGGTACTTTCAGATCTTCACTTCTTCTCTTTGATAAGTTAAATAGCTTGAGCTCATTAAATCTTTCACAATCTTTTTTTTTTCCCTTTGCAGTCCTTTTTTTCTTTCAGATGCTCATCTTGAGTAACATTTATTTTGCCCTTGTTTAAGCTTGCACAGCCTAGGTTTTTTTCGTGAGTGATGATGGTGTTTAGTGGGACTGTAGAGATGTAATGAAGATTAAAGTTTTGGTGGAGCAAAGAGAACTTTGTCAATAATACTATTGCTGCAGGAACAGAGGTGGGACTCCTCAGAATGAGCGAAATTGTGTTAGTTTTGCTGGCTTAACCGCAGTAAAGAGTGGCAAAAACTGAACTGTAATGTGAGGAAGCATTTGCCTTAATACTCCAAAAGCAAGTCTGTTCAGTAAGAAGATGATATTTTCCAAGTTATTTCTTGGAATAAAATTGTTATTTAAGAATTGATATTTGTTAAGGTATGGTGCTTTTAAAATGTTGTGTACTATGTGACTTTTCTGCAGAAAAGTCAGGGTCCAGTGACATGAGTTATTATCAGAATGACACTTTTCAGTGAAAATCTCTTTTAAGTATTTTGAATAGTTCCTGTTTCCAGAGTCAAAAAGGAAGTGATTGGAGATAGGGACATGAAGTACAGACAATATCAGACTTTTCAGGTCTGATCCTTTAACTGTAATACACTCATGCTCTAAGGTACAGTACCTTATGACTTTTCAGGATCAAACAGCATTGAAGGACCAGTGTTCAAAAGGAAAAAAAAAAAAAAAAAAAAAGGACCTTTTAATCTTTAGTCTGCTAGCAAATAGGTCTACTAAGTGTTAAACAGTGTGAGATAAAATACATGACTAAGGACTCTCGACTACTGCTAGAGTAACCCAAAATTAATTGAGATATTGAGATTGTTGAGTCAAGCCCAAGGAATAGTCGAATAATAGAACATTTTCAGAAATTAATGGGAAAAAAGGTAAGAAAGCATCTGACTGATGCATGGCATTCTCAAATGAAAAAACAGATACAGTCTGTAAGCAAATTGCAGGAAAGAGCAGACTTTGGCTAAGCAACATCTAGATGCAATCCTGTGCAATGTGCTCTAGGATGACCCTGCTTAAGTGGGGAAGTTGGACCAGATGACCCACTATGGTCTCTTCCAACCTGACTCACTCTGTGATTCTGTAACGTGTTTATGCCATTCAGAGATGTCTATGATGATAGTTATCTTGAAAGATATCAAGATAATATTTGTTAATATTTTAAACTTTTATAGTGGATTATAGAGTTAGAATTTCTTATTAAATTTCTGTTTAGTTTATTTAGCTTCTTACCGGTACTTGTTATTTTTTCTGAGATGTTGGCTTTTATTAACGATATTGAAGGATCTTACGACTTTTCTGAGGTGTAGGAAGAGGGGGAGGGTTATAACAGTAAGACATTAAGATCTGTATCTCCAAATTTTGGCCCCTTAATGGAGAGGGAGGTTTATTCATCAGTTTGTAGAGTCTGACCCAACTAACTGTAACCATTAAATTAACAGTTTTCAAATGGAGAGCTCAGGGTATGTGTAGGTCCTGCCTGGTTTTGTGTGAGCAGGAAATCATCTCCTTCATTCCATGGAGGTTAGCCAGTCTGACACCCATCTGCAAGAAGGTTGTAGGAGGATCCAGGGAACTACAGACCTGCCAGCCTGACCTTGGTGTTGGGGAGAGCTGTGGAACAGATCATTTTTAATGCCATCACATGGCATGTACAGGGTAACCAGGTGATCAGGTCAGCCAGCATGGGTTTAGGAAAGGCAGGTCTGCTTCACCAACTTGATCTCCTTCTATGACATGGTGATCCACGTGGTGGATGAGAGAGAGGGCTCTGGGTATTGTCTACCTGGACTTTAGTAAGGCCTTTGACACTGTTTCCTGCACCATTCTCCTGGAAAAGATGGCAGCCCATGGCATGGACAGGTGTACCCTTCGCTGGGGTGAGAACTGGCTGGACAGCCGGGCCCAGAAAGTTGTGGTGAGTGGTGGTACATCCAGTTGGCATCCAGACACCAGTGGTGTTCCCCAGGGCTCAGTGTTGGGTCCAGTCCTGTTAAACATCGATGATTTGAAAGAGAGGATTGAGTAAGTTCGCAGATGATGCCAGCCTGGGGGAGTGTGTTGATCTGCTGGAGGGTAGGAAGGGTCTGCAGAGGGATCTGGACAGGCTGGATCCATGGGCTGAGGCTGCAGCTGGGTCACAACAACCCCATGCTGCGCTACAGGCTGGGGGCAGAGTGGCTGGAAAGCTGCCCAGTGGAAAAGGATCTGGGGGAGCTGGTTGAAAGTAGCTGAACATGAACCATCAGTGTGTCCAGGTGGCCAAGGAGGCCAATGGCATCCTGGCCTGTATCAGCCATAGTGTGGCCAGCAGGACCAGGGCAGGGATTGTCCCCCTGTATTTGGCACTGGTGAGGCCACACTTTGAATCCTGTGTCCATTTATGGGCACCTCACTACAAGAAGGGCACTGAGGTGCTGGAGAATGTCCGGAGGAGGGCAGCGGAGCTGGTGAAGGGTCTAGAGGTCATGTCCTATGGGAATGGCTGAGGGAGCTGGGGTTGTTTAGCCTGGAGAAAAGGAAGCTCAGGGGAGATCTCACTACAACGTGAAGGGAGGTTGTAGTGAGGTGGGACTTGGTCTCTTCTCCCAGGCAGCTACTGAGAGGACAAGAGGACATAGCCTCAAGCTGTGCCAGGGTAGCTTCAGGTTGGTCATAAGGATGAATTTCTTCACTGAAAGAATGGTTAAGCATTGGAATGGACTGCCCAGGGTGGTGGTGGAGTCACCATCCCAGGAAGTGCTCAAGAAACAACAGGATGTGGCACCTATGGTTCTGAGGTTTAGTTGATGAGGTGATGTTCAGTCAAAGGTTGGACTCGATGATCTTGAAGGTCTTTTTCAACCTTAATGATTCTATGATTCTATGTTGTTTGTGGAATATAAAGCCGGACTGTTTACTTACTCTGGAATAAATAACTCACTTTGCTTAGTATTTGCACATCAGTACCTTGAGTTTCACCACCACATTATTTTCTGATAGCATATCTGGTGATGAACAGCAGTAAATCATGCAGGAAGCTGGTGCTCTTGGCCCAGGAAGCTGCTTCAGCTTATGTAGTACGGGTCTCATCCTCAACAAAACATAATTGTTACTGATTCGCTTACTGCATTTCCTACCCGAGTTAATAGTTACTAGAGGCAGTTGTGCACGTGGGACAAATGCCCTGTTGAGGTTCTCAGTGTGTTTTTCAGAAGAGCTGTACTTCAGGTTTGGACTTGAAATGGGTGCATTTATTTGAATGAAAGCAATCTGAATAGGGTCATGGAAAATGGTACATGGATTATGTTGTATCCTTTTTTCTACAAGTGAAAGCTTTGTGTTGAAGGCAAGATTCTTGAAATCCAGCTATTTGGGCGCGCTTTGCAGCCTATCTGACATGCAATTCAAGAAAAATAAGAAACATTAGGAAAAAGTGTTTTTTTGTTTTTTTCAGGGATTTTTTATTTTTTAAACTGTGAAGTCAGGGTCTTGTAATTTTTTTAAGAGCCAGTTCTCCAAAGATAATGAGAGAAGTGAGTCACATGCATGTTAAGTCTGCTTTCCTAGTCTGTAAAGACACAAAAATTTGTGGTTCTTTTGAAACTTAGGCTTTTGTATTTCATGCTTAGAGCATCACTGGAAGAATGTGCATTTGGGGAGCAAGAATTAGTGATAGCACCCATGAAAAAATTAGCCACTAATAGGGTATGTTTTCACAGCACAAGGTAAGTGTGACTGCAGCAGGAGCCAGTAACTTTGCCAGCGTTTTTAACAGGAGCAGTGGAGGTCTGGCAGTGTGGTCTAGCAGCTTGAGTATTGTCCCTTTAAAAGCCCGTACCAAGCATTACAGTTGCCAATTCCTGATGAAGGCAGTGCAGCAGTGTCTTCACTAATATTCTCACCTATGCAAGCTAAATTAAAAGTGAGATGAATGCTCTGATATAACCACATTTTCATTTTATGTAGATCAAGACAGGCTGCAACACATTTCTGCTAGACAAGGTTAAGAACTCTCCACTGTCCCTGAACAACAGTGTTCTAATTAAACAGGAATATGGTAAGCAGGTTGTTTCCCTGCTCAGACCGGCTGAAAATTAAACTTTTTTTTTTCCCTCTTTGGAAGGACTAGTTTTCGGTCGGACCAATTATTCAAAGTGTCTTGCTACAAATTCTAGTGCCTGTATGGAGGAAGGGGTGGCGGTACTTGTCTTGGAACAGGAGGAAGACAACAATGTAAATTGGTGGCCTCAGTGTAGATGAACTTGTAGAAGCACATACTTAAATTTGAACAGTTTTAGGTAACTATAATCCTGTTATGGTGTGGTTTTGGCTTTTTTTTTAAGTGAAAGGAAACCTGAACGAAGTTAGTAGAACACCAACCCTGAACATCATCTCTTAGGTCTAATGAAGGTTTAACAACTTTTTGCTGTTCAGATTTAGAAATCAGGGTAAGGTAACTGGTAATGAACATTGAAACACCATGGGAACATATTAGTTGTTGAAAATCAACTAGACTAGGCTTATGAGATTCCAGTTCTGAGAAAACTGTGTCCGAAGGATGGAAAGGTAGGCTGGACTATTGGCATTTATTCACCAGGGCTGGGATTTTGTAGTATTAAGGGTAAATAAAGATGGGTTTTGATTTAAAAAAGAAAAATCACCAGCAATGCTGAACAATTATTTCCCACTTGATCCATGGCAAAGTTTCAACCTAGCATATTGAGGTGTAGCAGGATCATGGGATGAAGGAAACTGCCTCAAGACATGTGAAATGTATTAAAGGTCCTGCAATGTCAGAGGAGGGATTAAGTTTTGAGAATGCCAATTATGAAGCACATCTGAAATTGGTGTCCCCAGGAGTACTTAAATTTTGTAACTCCCATTAAACACAATCTTTGATTTTTACACCAATCTTTGCATTTGCCTGATAGGGGATAAAATCAGGAGAAGATGCTGATAATGACCAATACTTCTTAGAGTGTTTTTTTATTCCTTTAGGTGTTATCAGCTGTAGAATGAAGCTATTAGTAGATGATAATTGTTCATACAGTGCATTCCCTTATTCTCTCACTGGCTGGAACAACAGCTGGGAAGCCAACCCAACCTGTGCATTCATAAGTGGAAGATTACACTGATGCCTCAGTGATTTCCATGCTCAGAAGATCTCTGTGTCATGTGTTTCATCACAGGTATGAATTCTGTAATCTCTGTGCATAGGGGCCACCAGCCTCCTGGACATCAGGGAGCTGGTTGGTGTGATGCCTGATGTCCTGGGCAGAAGTGGGAGGCTCTTGGTGTCCCAAGTGTACCTGCTTTCATTGGGTTCAACAATAAAATTGGGTCAACAGGACAACCAGTCTCTGCAGCCTGGGAAACTTCACCAATGTACTCTCTTGGCATGTAGTTTTCCTTTCTGTGGCCTGTTAGTTTTTGGTAGTTATTTCTGCATCCAAAAAATATGGATTTTTTTAAAATTGTATTTATTTTTTTAGGGAAAAAATGGGCTATTGTTGGTCTGTTTTCATATTTTCATTTTTGTTTTTGTCCAGTCAGCTGTGTTCTCCATGTCAAGAATTAAGTTTTTTCAAATGTAGTTTTTAGATGCGAACTAAGATAGTGGCTTCATGTTACTGTTCACCTGGCAGCTATTTTAAGTGGTTCCCTTCCCTGTTCCTACCAATGATTCTGTCCTGTGCATTGCATTGATTCAGTTCTTTCTTTAGCTGCCTAAGCTGCTGCAGTGAAATAATTGCATTTAGAAAGAAAACACCACCACAACAAATCAAGATCCAAACCCAACCAACCCAACACTTTTCAGACTTTTAGAGGTTTTTTTCCCCTTTCATTTCATGCATTTGACTTTGGAACACAGCCAGCCAAACAGTTGAACTAACATGATTTATAGCAAGGGATGAGAACCTTTAGATGAGTGAGAACTGGAGGTAAAGGGAAGGAATGATGGGGAAATATATGGAAAACCTCTTATAGTTGATCTGTTACTGACAGAATAATGACATGTAACAACAGCTTAAATGTCTAAAATATCACAGAAGGAGTGCAGAACAAATTTTTATGGCATGCTTTCTTATTCTTCACCTTCCGAGTAATAACAAATTTGTGGTTATCATTATGGGGTGGCTGTCAGGTGGAGTATCTGAAAATCTTAACAGCTTCTAATATTTCAAACTTGTGTGATAATGATGGAGAAAGCATTAAATGTGCTGTATGCAAAGAATAGACTTTATGTAAAAATATAAGGAGTTTCTTTTTCTTCACTTCTCCTAGCTGTTGTATGACACATACACTACCATTCATTTTGAAAATGTGGGTATATTTGTCCAAATAAAAATGTTCTTTTAAGAGCACAGATAAATAAAAAATTATTACTAAGGTTATTACAGGATACAGTAGAAATCCAGGGTTAAGTGTCTGAAGGAATAAGGTTTTGTAGGTTGACAAGGGAAGATCTTCCAGTCACTCGTTTCAGACAAACAAGGTAAGAGACTTGTACATGGAGAAGTTACTTTCAAGTAAGCTAACATATCATTTTAATGCTCTAGCTACTCCAAATTAACTTGCTGTTTGGAATTGTAGGACATGATTCAATTGCATAAACACAGGCATCTAGACGCATTTGAAAGGCCCTGGGGTATCTTATCTGTTTTACAGCTGCTGTTCAGAGGAGTGCAAGTCTTTCCCAGGTCCTTTGTCAAGTCTGCCAGCTCGTCTGCATGTCTTGGATACTTCAGGGCATCGCAGATGGCACAAGGTTCCTATATTCAGGCAGTCAATCAAACTCATAGGGAAGAATTCAACTCAGGGTTTAGTCAATGGTAGATTACTTGATGCAGTCAAAGGAAGACTCATTATTTTAAGGCAGACACCTACGTTTGCTCCACTGAATAGCTTTCTAGCCTTCTTTGACTACATCTTCTTTGACAATAATAGGAGCTTAGACAACTACTTTCTAGATACCTAATTTTAGACACTCCTCCTTTACATGCAGTAGGTAAGAAGCAGCATAATATATTTTTAAAGCAGCATGATTGAGAGTGAATTTCAGTCCATTAGCCTCAGATACGTAAAGTTTTTTTAATTTGAGCTACACCCCTTTATAGTCAAATGGAGAGGGATGGGCACCTCCAGAAAAGCCATTCATTTTCCTCAGAGTATATGGAAAGATAGACAAGATATTGCTTTCTAGAGCTGCCACTCTTTATTCCTTTAACTATTGAAGGAGTCTTGATCATGAATTTAGACTTAGACAGCTATTAGATGTCTCAAGTTAGGGGCAAAGAATCCCACTTTAGTTGATCTCAATCTAATTGCCTAAACATTAGCATTTAGTGCCACTTGAGGTGCTTCTGTGCCTAGGAGTGCCCAGTGTGAGACACCTGTAAAGGCAGATACAATGAGTGACTTTCAGGAGATCTGTTTCTGGAGCCATCATAGTAACTCCTGGAGACTAAAATAAATTTACATGCCTGTTCAGGCAGCTGAATCCTACCTTACATGTCTGCATGCAGATTTTGTCCAGTGAAATGTGCTGTAAATGCATGCTTTTTAATTTTTTTTAATGACTTCCCTGAATAAGCATAGCCACTTCTATTTTCTTCTGGCTTGAAATACAGTTTTATCTACATTGCTCCTGTAGTTGATGTGCTCTCAAAGTGCTGTGGTCATTCCTCCATCATTGAAATTGCTAGTCCTAAGTAGACTGAAGCACAGCATCTATGTAACAGCATGCAGCCATGTTCTGAGATGTAAGGGATAAGATATACAGAACTTACTTGTCTATTTATTAATCCAGATGATAGGAAATTTTGGATGAGTATGCTGTAATTTACTAATTTATGTTGGGCCAGACTGTTGGGATTGACTTTTAGAGGTTTTATTCAGGGATTCAGGGTTTAGTGACTAGTGCTGTTATACAAAAGTATACCTACAGAGTAATCTGAGACAGTGATTAATACAATAGACTTTTTAAAAATAAATATATTTTGTTACTCTTTTGCATATTAATGAGCAAGAGGAGGTTTTGGGGTATTTTTTTTTAATTAAATTAAATGAACAGCAAATAGGATGAAGAGTGCTTGAGAGAAACTATTCCTGGCTTTCATGTTTTGTTATACGATTGTCCTTGGAAGGTGGGATTCACTGGTTCATGACTGCAGATTGGGAAGGCTTTTTGTAGTTTACAGAACAAATTAATGAATGCATAACCTCTCCACTCCCCCAGGATATACTGCAATGCAAAGGTTCTATAAAGACCTGGTTAGAAAAAATAATAAGTGAACAGTCCATTATAAAAGGAGTTCTTTTATTAGCAACTTGTATTGACTTTTCATTTTGCAATCCTAGGAATATGTACTTTGTTTCTAATGGTGTTCTCTGCATCCATTGGATATCTTACTTCCTAAGCCCTCTTTTATCCAGCAACCCTTGCTGATTCAGCATCAGTGTTTATAGTTCACTTCCAGAAGTGTTTTACCAAAAGGAGTACTACTTAGAAACATGCAGTAAGAGTGTATTAGAACAAACTGAAGTAATGGTTGAGAAATGCATGGACTGCCAAACTAACTTTATCCTAGGGGACTTTTCTCAATTTTAATTGATTTTTTTTTTCCCTGAGAATTTGTTCATCTTATTAAGCAAGTCCTTAGAGGAGTGAAACAGTAGGTTACCTCCTTGAGAGCAAAGGACAACCTGACTTATTTGCTACAATTATCAATTTGTCCTTATCTCCACAAAGTGAAATACTTTTTTTATCCTTCTGAAATAGCTTACAGTGATGAATAAAACAATAAAGAATAGCTGGTGTTAACTCCAGCATGAGCCTATTCAATTTTTAAATATCAAGTGCAATATTGTGAAGACTGCATGTAATTTTATTTTCCTAAACCAGATATTTGGCAGGTGAAGAAACTGTCAAGCACATCTGATTGAAATGCTTTATTTTGTTGTCTTCACTAGAATATTGAACAGATACATTTCAGTAAAAAAAATTGTTATATGTTTAGCTAGAGTCTATCATATGAAGAAAGTTGTGGAAGTTTTGTGCATAATTCAATTACCTGTTGTATTTACTCATAGATATCTAATATTGTTTCAAGTGATAGTTACCTGATTTCTACTTCCATTAAAAGTTGTTATGAAATGCTACTAGCTTGCAGAGGGAAAGGGAGGATCTAGTAGTTATTATGTGGAGCAGCTGGGCATTTGCTTTAAAAGAAAAATCTTGCAACATTCAGATCAGTGCAAATTTTGCTATTAATGAGTCAAGTTCTAATTATGACCAAATTGAAGCTTTTGTTATGCAGCCAGTCAAATCAGGGGGGAGGCAGCATCTGTAACTCTCTATGCAGTATCCAAAGTAGGATAGCATGTAATCCATGCTGTACAGGGTGGGACCCCGGACAATTTACTGAATTCCTGGCATAGCACAGGCAAATGAGGGGAAAGGGTGGCTGTTATCATCATGAGCTTTCGCTTGAAGTTGTACAAGGATGTCTTTGCACAGGAATCATAGCAAAGCCACTGTTTGGCTCTAATTAACTTATCTTTAATGATTAATTTTTGAATGTCTAAATCAAATTAATATTAGCTTATTTTAGGAGAAGCATAAAATTATGCACTTTAATTGATGTTTATTTTTAAAATGCAGTGGTTTAAAATGTGTGAGGAATAAGCACTATATAAATTAGGTTCTTTTTAAATTACATTGCTAAAAGATATTTGTAGATAGTAAAATTAGTGATGCTTTCCATTAGACTGAATTAGATAAGTGTATCTCAGAGCAAGCATGCTGAGGGTGGGGAAAGTTCAAAAATATTTTCTCAATGTGCATTTATTTAATAAACAAGAAAATCGTGTATTTATTTCAGTATCTGCAAGTTCCCTTCTTTATATTTTCTACTGCACTGTTTGAATACTATCTGGTTCTTTCTGCTTCTCTCTTCATTTTTGCTGCTTAAAAACTTTTTACAGATGTTTCCCAAAACTTGCATTTAATTCATATATGAAATACTTTCATCAGAGAATACTCCTAATATTTTGTTCCTGTAGTGCAAAAGACTGCAGCGTGATGCGTAGTCAACAGTAGCATGTTAAACTTAGAAGAAACAATGTTATTTCTGTCATTAAGTGATCCACTTCAGTATTTTTCTGTTTGGTTGTCCTCTCTGGGTTAGGCATCAGACTGAAGAGAAATTCTTATAACCATTCTTAGAATGGTCCGTTTTTCTGTCTAAACACCCAAACACAGAAATGCTTTCAAAAAGGAAAAAAAAAATCCACAACAAACAACAACCCACAAGAAGTGCGTGCAGAGATAATACGTAGTCTGAAAAATACTTATGTTCTGACAGCTATCCAGCAGTGTTGTCACAGCAGGAAGACATCAGTTGAAGAAACAGATAGCGACCTCCGAAAAAAAAAAAAAAAGAAAAAAAGTCTGGTCAGCAGTGTGGACAAGGTTTCACGAGATTATAAATCACCCCAGGGTCGCTGTGTTCCCACCATAAAGAGAACATGGTCGTTTTATTGTAATCTAATAAGTGATGGGAGCAAAGGACAGCTCCAGTGTGTGTGTTTGAAAAAAAAAAAATCTTGATTACAGTTTCAAAACTATACAGTTTCCCTTGCCATTGAAGTGCAGATTATGGGGGTTAAGGCCATTTTAGGATTGGATTACCTTTTTATAGCTGTATGTTATTCCCTTGTTCATGAATCAGAAAGTACTTAAATTAAACTGAACATTTGGGAGTAATACTAATAGGGAGTGTGGTAGTAGAAAATTAATCACTATTTAGTGTTAGATGGCTAGCCAAGTAAGTCTTTGTTTTCAAGGCTTTTTTCACTGAATAAAATACCCCCCTTAATGAACAGAGGAGAATTTATATCCGGTGGTTCCCTTTATTTTTCAAAAAGTTAGTTGTTGTGGTGACTCATGTGCAAAAGCAAGTTGATAGGAATGTATTTTTAATGTCAGATTTAATCAGCTTATTCACACTTTCATTGTAGAGTTTATTCTAAATTGGGTAAAATTAGCCAGAGGAAATTTTTGTTCTTCTTTGTCTTGCTCCTTGGGGTTACACATTTGATACATCTGAACACGTTGGGTAGTAGCCTTGATGTGCACAAAGAAAAGTGAGAAATAGGAATTTTCTTCTTACCTTTCTGACTTTTTACACCTTAGCCCCCCAGTTCTTTCCCTATTATTTGGCTAGCTCTTCTGGCACCATTAATTTTTTTTCTCCAGAATCTTCCCAGATGTTTGAAGCTACCTTGTGAGGTGGATGGCTTCAGAAGTAGAGAGCTAGGGAACTGAGCAGTAGGGCTTGGGATGGCTGAAGAGGAGAAGGGGTGCAAGAAGCCAGTAAAATGCTCCAGTGCTTCCCTGTGTTCAGGCTCACACGTCTGCTTGCTTCCTCAGTATGCTGCAGCTCTGAGCTAGTGACTCATTTTGGTGCCTGCTGCCTGAATGCTGCTTCTGAGCAGACAACTTCTGTCCTTCTGCACTAAGGACAAGTGGATGAGAGAAAACAAATACAAAAGAGAAGCCAGGCAGGCCCTCGGATGCTTTCCACACCTCCCTCCTCAGACTGAGTACTACTGCTCTTAGCTCTTCTTGGTGGCCATATTTTCTAAACCAAAACCCTGGCAGACTTTTCTTGGCAATTGCTTTCCTTGGTATGCCTTTTATTTATGGAAATATGACTGACACCAACTTTATTTCTGCTTACTTCCTGCCTCTACAGGTGAGTTTGGGAAAAGAATAGATGTAGTGTTTTAGGAGTGTAAAGGAAGAGGGTTCAGAAACTGTTTCTTCTGCAGTCTTCTCAAACTCCACATTTTTTGTCATAGCATTTCATTCCACTTGCTCTAGCAGTTATCCAGATCTTTTAACACGATGAAAAATGGAAGAGTCAGGCATCTTTTTTTTTAAAAAAACTCCAACACCTGATAGGCCATTTTCTGGGACAAAAACCAGGAAAGAATGTTTCAAATAAACTTTCTTTTTTGCTGACATTTTTGGAAAAAAAAATGTTATGGCATAACAGCACTGAAAACTTTTACTTATTTTTTGTCTCATTATGCTTTTGTATTTCAGAGTTAATGTTAATTGGTAGGAAGTTCCATAAGACAAAAATTATCCGAATGTGAATTTATAAGTGGTATGTTAATTTCCGATTTTTATTTCCCTCCTTCTGTGTGTTGGGATGCACCACAGTAACTCCTGAGATGCATTCTGGCAGATGTGGGTAATTTACTAAATTCTGTCATCTAGGAAGCAGGCTGGTATCATGAGGAATCCTGGAGTACGGGGGGATGCTTACTCCACGGTTTTTAATCTTGCATTTCAAATTTCCAAACTTAAGTGGATGGAAGGGTGTTTGTTTGCTTGTTTGTTTTACTACAGCTCACTATTCTAATGATGTTCTTTGAATGTGTTCAATGTGGTAGCTTTTCCAAAGGCCCAGCAGTATACTAAGTGCCTTCTTCATTCAGAAACCTCAACAATCATGCAATGGCTTCTGTCTTCTGTCTTAAACAAAATGTGAGTATTAGTTTTCCTTGGATATTGGATGCTGATGAAGATGATGGTTTGCACTTAGACTCATAAAGAAAACCTCTGGTCCACTCCAGCTCACTTGTCTATGATTGTTCCCATGTTATTCCATGATTCTCACTCTCTTCAGCTGTTAATATAGGCAACCCTCATCCTGTATCTAATAGGACTGACAGCATCTCCTACTGCTGCTATCGGTGTCATTCCTTTAATTGAAAATAGAGCATGATTGATGTCTGTGCAGGTTCTGCTTCCCGTTGGACAGAAAGCTTTCCCTGCTTGACTTTCCCAGCACATTTTTGGTAAAGAGAATAACATCACCGCAGTAATTACTACACCAAATCCAATGTGGTGCACAGGGTATCTAAAGTTCCCATCTTATCGTATTAAGACACACAAAACTTACCAGTGATGCAACAAAATATTGCAAAAGAATAAAGAGTGGAAAATGTGGTTGTAGCTCTAACTTAACTTCTGCTCTGTATAGCCATTGAACTGTCTAAGATCCTCCAAAGTAGCAGGTGAGTTCAATTTTTGTTTTTTCCGGTAAAGGATTTTCAAGTTTTTTTTTCCTTTTAGAAAACTAAGTTTAAAAATTTAAAAAAAAATAGAGTGTTTTGGATAATTGAGTTGGTCAGACACACTATAGCTAACCAAAAGCTGGATGTTGCATAAAAATGATCCCAGGATTCATGAGACCTTGTAGCGGGGAGAAACATCTTCCTCTCTGGCTTCAGATAACAACAGTGCTAGTTCCCACATAAGTCAAGTGATACTTGTTATGTTTAGGAGAAAGGAATGAGCGAGTGGTTTTGCATACAATGTTTTACTGTTGCAAAATTACTCCTACTCTCAGAATAAACTACAGAGTGCAAATGCCAGGGTGATTTTTTTGTTGCTGTTGTTGAAGGCATAGGGTAGATTGGTTAAGGTAGAGAAACAAATGTAGTTGCTTTGATTTATCACTTGTGACATTAGCATGTACTATACCGTTCTCCTGGAAACAAAATGGTTGCACCTGAGGACAGTGATATAAACACTACTTTGATTATTTGAAACAAACCATTAGGCTTTGATGAAAGAACCATTACTTTAGTAGACCTTGTACAGGGAGCGCATTTGGAGATAATGGATGAGCAGCCTACAAATTGCTTGCTTTGAATTTAAAGAAGTCACATGTTTGTTTGAACTTCATGGCATAAACAGATATCTAACATGAGCAAGACAAGCTAATGGCATACTTACAACGTAAGTTGAAAAACACAGTTGCAAACTTTGCTTGCAATACCTTAAATACTGCATTTTAGAGTGCACACACTGAAAAAAATCAATTAATTGTGTAGCTGTAATGTGTGCAATAGATTTATATATTGATGTGTATACGACATACATATTTGTATATACGCGTATTTGTATAATACATACTTGTATTAAACCAGTAAGTTCGAATTTTTTTATATTTCCTACATATTTTCATTATGAAAATACATATTTTAGAGTATTACGCAACTAAAATTGTTCTAAAAGGTATCAAATTTGAGTCTACTTAACAAGAAAAGCCCAACAAAAATTTAAAATATTTGTATTCTTTGGTAGAATTTCTTCGCTATCTCTTAAGTGATTATCTAGAAAGTTTTTTTCCTTAATTCTGTGTATGGTGTCTTGTGTGGAGCTGATCTCTGTGGGCATTCTTAT
This sequence comes from Melanocharis versteri, assembly GCA_013397845.1. Classification (NCBI taxonomy): domain Eukaryota; kingdom Metazoa; phylum Chordata; class Aves; order Passeriformes; family Melanocharitidae; genus Melanocharis; species Melanocharis versteri. The sequence goes on along the minus strand of VZTG01009064.1, from coordinate 363,478 downwards.
GCTCTAAAATAGCTCAGTTTTTACTGGGTCCTGATTGCCCCCACTCCACCATTTTTTTTGTGTAGTGTTTTAGGATACACCAGCTAGTCCCCTCTGAAAAAAAAAATACAATTGTAATACTGGCAGTAGTCCACTCTAGAAGCTATTTCCCAAAGGCACTACAGACAAAGCAGCATTGGGTTTATTTCTTTCAATCCACCAACACTGTGCCAGAAAACTGCACTTTCTCACAGGGCCCTGCACTCTCATGCTATTTCCTAGATGATGTGATACCTACCTCACACGTCAGCCGTGATTTGGAGATGGAGAAAATTTCCTAAACATCCCACCAATAGGACCTATACTTGCAGTATTTAAAACACTTTGATCTGCAGTGGTGGAGTTGGTTCATCCCAGTTTACATCTACACTGTAGAGCTCTCCATCAGAACCAGTAACCAGTGATCTTTCACATGACAGTCAAGGAACTGGATTTTTAAGATGTTATACAGTTCATTATAAAGAAGTTCAGAATGGTCAGGGGAAGCAAACTGTAGAAGTTCCTGTGTTGCACCATTGGTTGTGAAAGAAGTACACAGGATGGCTGTGCCACATGGGTATTTTTGCATTGCAGACATGTAAATCTGAGTGAAAGGATAAATACAGGGTGAGTGAGAAAGCCTAAAATTGTACAATAAATTCACAGGCCCTTTATGTGTTCTGTTTGTAATAATTACATGGTTGCTGGGAAGGGGGGCAGTGCTGAAAATTTCTGCAAATTATCTTTATCTGCCCAAACATTTAAAATGAAGATTTTAAATAATAAATTATCAATTTATTTAATAATTATATATACTATCACTGAAATTGCCAGACTTGAGTCTCCCCTGTACTACTCCCCTGTAGTATTTCCCCAAATAACAATCTGGCCTTAACTGCTGCTGGAGATGGAAGGATAAACAAAAAATTGAGAAGATTACTCTAAACCCTTATGACAGCCAAGGACATCTAAAGCCTGAATGATTTACTTTTGCATTATGGTAGTCATGTCCCAGGATCCTGTTTCATGTGACAAGTCAACAAGCAGTAAAAAATACAGCACTTGAGTATCTGACTGTTTTTCATGTTTAATTTGAGGAACAAAATAAATACTGGCGACTGTATACAGAACACTGTGTACTGGCTATGGAATACTGAGGACTGTACAGAATAGTGGACCATATTTCCATTGTCCATAAACTGCCTCATAGGAGAAAATGAGCTCTCTTTTTTCTGTTCCATAAGTATCTCCTCGATTTATAAAAACATTTCTCCGGGGCTTAAGCACAGACGTGGTACCACAGTCTAAGCAGGTCTGTGTTGGGTATTTTGAAATGGTTGCATTATCCTGCAAACCTGGAAAATGTTCAGTATTAACGTCTTAAGCAGGTTACATTTTGTGAAACAAATATTTATTCTACCTAGCTCTTCTGAACTCTTTACAAGACTGCTAAGTGACATAAAACCTTTAAATAATTCTTCTTAAACAACTTTTATTTCTTTTGAACTTCATGTATTTAGCTACCATTTCCTTACTCAAGCTCTTTGTGCTTAATCTAATTGATTTTATTAGGGGTAATAAATTGAGAGCAAACTTTCATCTGCTGTGGATACATCCTCTTAACTGTAATACACCCCACCAACTACTTTTGTCTTGATAAAGGATACATTACCAAGCAGTTGCAGGGCTTTTTAGTTGTAGTGAGTACTTTTTTCTTTGGTAGGTTTTGTTCGTTTAAGTGCTTATTTTAAAAATGCTGTTAACTATTTACAGCTGTTAAATCAAGAGGTTTTATAAATAGTTTTTATGGAAATGTATAAAAATATATAAACCAGTAAAATTGCTCACTAGTTTACTAATCAATACAATCAAGACATTTTTGAAAAAAGAATTTTCACATTTCTCAGCCTGAACTCACATTAGCAAGTTGTTGTTCATTGAATCAGTTATTTTGTGAGCAGCTGAATATTATTCTAAGAACTAGTTAAATCACCTATATTTTGTTTCTTCTCTGATAAATGATAATAGTGAGATCCCTTTATTCCAAAGCAGAATGCTGCGTGCATGAGAAGTATTAAGAGAGAGGTGGTTTTGACTCCTATTCCTGCTTGGTTTAAATAAGTTAATCACTTGTCTTTTTATGAGATCTTTCATGGCTTGATAGCCCTCTGAAGTTCCATTGTGAGCTTTTAGTATCATTATGTGCATGCTGTTTGGATATCAAGGGGTTTTGCTAACTGATGAAAAGCTTTTCTTCAAATTCAGTTTTCATACAGTAACCCATAATATTTTTTTCTCATAAAGTTTGTGAACTCTGGTGATGAATTTAAGCAGGTTTTAAAGATCGGTTTTGTTTTTACAGCTTGAAAAAGTCAGTGCCCATTTTAATCAGAACAACAAAAAAAATCTAGTTATGTTCTGCTCAGGAAATGGGTAAAAATAAGCTAAACATGGCAGTAATGAGGCTGGCTCTTTCTAATGTTTCTGATTTCAGTTAATGAGAAGATATTTAGCTTTTCCTGAGCTGAATATTCCCAAAGAAATAATGAATTGTTTTCCCACATAAAAGACTATGTGTATATGTAAGTATGTATGTATATGTGAATTAAAGCAATCCTACAGTTGTATGTCTTCTTTCTTGGATCAGAAGCTTTCTTGTATTTTTTTAGGGGCTGCAAGATGAGAGCCAGAGTAGGGCATTATTGGTGGTATTTGTTCATTCTGCAAAGAGAAAAGTGACATTTGGGGTCTTTTGTGAAGAAATAGCATCTCCTGCTTTCTTCTGCCTGGAAAAATAAGGTTGAAAATAATAAACCCATAACATCTTCCTGCAAAATGTTGTCATGCCAGCAGACCATTAGCCACTTAATCTCCAGGAAAAGTTTTTTTGGAGGAGCTTCCCCTCTCCCACCCCCAAAATGTGGTGTCTAAAATGACAGGCTAATTTCAGATTCAGCTGTGATTGAGCACATGCCAGTTTTTACATGCTTTACATAACTAAAATAGAGCTGTCTTTAGAAATCTGTATATTAGGGAAATGAGCTCTAATCAGTGAAAGCTTTTTTCGTAAGTGGATATATTCATATAATTTTTACTTTTTTCAAACATGTAGCACTTAAAATTATATTAGGAAGCTTACAGAATTATTACTACATAGCTCACAGCAGCATATAGGAAATAATGGAAATGATAATTCTGTTATTTTCCTAATAGATAACCACTGATATTATATCAGTTGTATAATCATTCTGGGTCTAAAACATCTGCCTTTCATCTGAGTAATATTTTTAAAGACGAATGAAAATAAGCTCCCCTAAGTTTTACAGATATACAATGCTGTTGTAAAGTTTGATGATTTTCCTTTTTTATTTATTTAGTGTAAAACAACTAGCCAAAATTAATTTAGGTGCAATTCGGGATTCTTATTAAAGAATGCTTTTTTGTTATTTGCATGCTCTGCAAGCCAAAATGTGGTGGTTTTTGTACAAAGAATCTGAAAGCCAAAACTGATAAAACACGTAGAACTTGGAAAATCAGATTTGTCCCAAATCTTACTCTTTAAGTGACTACAGAATAGAATTACATCACTATCACTACTCATAATAAAGGGGAAAACTGAATAAAGATGTGGACCTACTGCTGATGAAATTTTTCAAAGCCTAATAGTGAAAGAAATATCTTTGATAGATTAACCATCAACAAACAGAACTGTCTTTGCACCATTGTGCTTCTAAATGTAGTGGTAACAAGGATGCTCTCCTGCTTTTCTGTAGTTTGACCATGTATTTCTGCTGCCAGGTAGGAAAAAGCTAGACTGAATTAGCAGATCTTTTGGATTTGATAGCTGGATTAAAATAGTATTCAGAAGTGTATCACTGCAGACAGTGAGTTTTGAGCATTGCATGGGGAATTCACACAACACATTCTCACTTCGTGTTTCTCGGTGATCCTCTCTGCAGCTTTTTGGTTTCTCTGCTGTTCTTTGTAGATGGTGGGTGATGCTTTAAAAGAATTTCTAATAAAAAGCATGTGCACCCATGGTTATTTGACCACATGAAGTGCTCTGCCATGCAATGGAAAGCGGATAAATACACATATTTTTTAACTATTAGTTAGATTATGACACAAAGCTGTATCTGGCACGAAGTAATGAAGTATAGGAATACATAGAAGAGGATAAATAATGTCACTTAAATGGCTTTGATATCATCTGAGTCATGATGGCAGTGTCCTCAGTCTTGGGACCTAAAGATCTAACTGAATCCTGGAAAACAAAGAAATTAATATCCTGCATATTAATATCCTTCTTTACAGAGTTTATCCAGCTGGGTGGTCAAGCTCTCATTTACAGTGATGATATCCTTTTTTGTATCCCTGACTTGGTTAGAAAGCATCTAGGATTAGCATTTTTCCTGTTGTCTTTCCTGACTGCTAATAGGAACTCTTTGCTAGATGAGTTTGAGTAATTCTCATATGCTGAACATTCAAGTGATCAAGTTTGCCATCAAGATCAGAGTTAGATGCATGAATGAGTAGCTTTGCTAAGCCACTCATGTAGACAAGCTACAGGTGTTTCTTTCATGACCCTGTAGATGCCTGGATATAGAATAGTTCTGGTAGATCCTACCGGAAGCCCTGAGGAAGGGAATTCATCTGCAGCTGGGCTATGTAAAAAAGAAATAAACACTTCCAGAGCACTGCTTATCTGTCCCTGATGTGAATGTCTAAAATAGATCAGTTGAATTATGCCTTAAAATTTCCTGTTCCTTTCAGTTGAGGGTAAGGAATGATTTGCTTAGATGGGGATGCGTATGCTTTAGACCTCTGTTAGGTTAGATGAGTCTGGTCAATACAGTTTATGATTTGGCTTATTAGTATTACATAGTTGGGACAAAAATTGCACAGAGCTGTGAATTTACAGAAAATTAATTTAGCAGCTCACATAGAACAAGGAGAATAAGGTAACTGGCAAGTGGCTAAGACATGTAAACCCAGGTTTGGTGCTTCATGCAATTTGAAAGCTTTTCCCAGAGGTATCGAGAACCTTCCACAGAGTTATCTCCACTGATGCACTGTGGTGATCATAGCAGTTAAGATTCAACAGAGTTAGTATCTAGTGTAATAAGTGCTATATGGTAAAACCTGAATTGGTGAGTAGTATTTAACGATGTTAATGCAATCCAAATAAAAATGTATTTTAAAATCTAAGTTACGTGTCTAGGATGGAAAAAGGCCATTTGAATTTCTGCCTTTATAGTGTTTCTTCCAAGTATGACTTTTTTCCAGAATAGGAAGGCAGATGTTACTTTTGACATTATGTTTTTCTTTAAAGGCTATTTTCCTGTGCTAAGAGAAGTCTTCAGTACTTAGAGTTATGATATTTTTTCCCTTCCTCAACTTGCATACAATTCCTGTGAAATCTGGGGACCTGTATTTTAAGTAATAAACAGGAAAGTTAAAATGTTTGAAAACATATCTTTGCAACAACACAGTAAGGCAATGGATTTGCAGACCCAGGGCTGCTTTTAGTTGATACTTTTTCCATGAGCATGACAAACTATATAATAAGTGCTGGCTAAATAAAAATGTTGTTAATACTGTGTCCTACATTTAGTTGTGTGATGAGAAAGTTAATTTGGTTCAGGAAAGACATATCAATGTGAAGCATTGATTCTAGACATCAGTTTGAACACAGAGATGCTTTTAAATGCAGTGTGTCTAGTGCTTCTCTCTTTTATAGATACTGTTAACACTGTTTGAAAATGCATTATTTCACGCAGAGGGTGTCTATAAGTGAGTGAATATGGTATAGTGCATCAAGTTAAAGAGTTATTTTAGACAGGGTGGTAATACTGAATAATGATGTAAAAGCAGTTTTGTTTCAGTTAAAATCCAGATTTACTGGATTGTTTCAAAGTCCAAAAAAACCCCCAGTCTCTGCCACTTGAACAGTCATGCTCTAAGGAATATGTGGACATTAGCATAAAGGTTGCACATGTTATACAAAGTGTAATTAAAGAAGCTTTGATCCCCCAAATGTCAACTAGCTTGCTAAGTGTCATAACAAAGTGTCAAGCATCTGGTATACAGTTAATTTGTAGTCATTAACTGCATATTGTTGATGTGACAGTTTGTTAGCAAAGCAAGCTTGACAGTTTGCATTTTGTTATTGATTGACACCTATAGACCTCCCCACCCGTCTAGTTTACATTCTTTATGAGGGTTACTCAGGTTGCACTTTTACTTTTAACTAATTAGTTTAGTTAGTTGGTCCAATATGTTGAAATAGAGTGAAGGCGCATAGTGAGCCCGGGACCCCTAATTCCTAGCAAGTGTTCTCGATTGCACGCATCGTATAGATTAGCAACCAGTTTCACAACTGTGCTTTTCTTTTGATATTACTGGTAATCTATAACTTGCACAACATACTGTGTGTTAACCATCCAAAACACCTATTTACCTTTACACAATGTACACTTACAATCTAGATTATGATATCTTCCAGTGCAACTTCTCAAAGAGCCTAAAAGAGTACCTTCCTACTGCATTCTATTTTGTACAATGCAGCATAAATATATTTTGGTTTGTATAGCTTTTTAAATATTCAGTAGCATTCTGCATAATTTCAAAAGCTGGAATTAATTAAAATAATTAAATTCCTTTTTGGTTTTGGTTCCAATTTCCACTTCCCCCCTATATGATATGAAGGCAATCTATCAACAAACTGAGCATGCTAATGAACAGCAGTAAATATTATGCAACTATTCTTATATCCAGAAAGGAATTCGTGTGCATTTTTTGTAATGGGTGATGAAAATGGGTTATAAAAGAAGTAATCTAAGGAATACTGTTTCAAATTAGTTAGATGTTTTGATGTTTTTCAGGCAATTGCACAAACTTCTGGATGTGGTTTTCTAGATTAATCTAAATTATACTGGCTACACTTTCAAAATTCATGCCTTCTTTTCTCTCTTCATAAAGAGAGAAATACTAAGGAACTCCTCATTTATTGATTTTCTTTATTTACCAGTCTTCAGACATTGACTCTTCATCACCCACCCACTCCACAAGATGTGGACTGGATTAAATTTCTTTTGGAGGCTGCTGCCTTTGCTTGGAGTGATGCTGACATAGTATCAGAAGCGAGATATGAAGCTGTGCTCATTTCCACCACCCTGGCAGTCCTCAGACTCGTGTTTTGATGTGTGTCCCTGACACTTGCTTCTGGAAGTGTGCTAGCCAATGGTACATTTCATGTTGTATGTCACATGCATGTGTGAGTATTACCACTCGGTTTTCCATCAGTAATGCCATTTTCATGCCATACAAAAGTTACATGCAGATTTTTCATCCTAGAATTTCAGATTGACTAAAAATCACAATAAATTTGATTTTAAGTATGTATCTTGCTTCTGTTTCTTTTGGTTTTTTTTTTTTTTTTTTTTTTTACCTGTAGTCTTAATAGGTAATGTAGATTACAGCTTCTCAGACTTTGTTTTATTTAGACTCATTTTAACAAAAATTGAGACACATAATTTCATGATCTGTGACGAAATTCCAGATATGGTGTTTGAAAGAAAGATGGCAAGCACTTGAGGCAGCAAATATTTCAGTAATAGCACAGAGTTGACTTTATTTTTATATTTTGGTTATTATGGAAAGGCAGTGTAATGTGTGGAGTGCTTGAATAAATAAGAAAGGAGAAGCTGAAAGGATACATTTATTGGTTCTTCACTTCTATTTCTGGAGCTCCAAAAAGATTTCTTCATCCATGCTGTTGGTAGTATTTTATGATGCTGAGGGACACATTGAGTGGTGAACACTGAACTTTTCTGCATGGAGGACCTAAGAGCAGTTGTTATCCTTTTGTCAAGAACAAAATGTGAGATCCCGGTGTTAAAGGCAACTGCAAAATTCCCACTGTCCTTTTTTGGGCCACTATTTTGTGTTGCTGCTGCTTCCAAGTACAAGAGAGTACCTATATAGAGCCACTCAGTGGTACTAAAGCTAGGAGCTGAATTTCTCCCTTTTTTATCCTTGCAAAAGCAAGTTACTAAACCTGCATTATGAACAGTGTATGAAAATTCTGACAATTTAAGGATATGCAAAAATGCAAATAATGGAAAGTGGTAGAGCATTTTTCCTTACCATGTGAACAATGAATTTAAAGAAGAGTGGAATATTAGGAGTAAAATATTCTTTAAATTATCTTTCTGAAAGAATTTAACTGAGGTACAAATAAAGTGTTCAGTTGGACTTGCCTTCTTTCTATTAGTTCCTTCATGCTTGAAATACTTAAAGTTTCCCATAATTTAAAGTAGGAGAGAGAGCTCAGTGCCACATTCCTATTCTTATAACAACTGTTGTATTCTTTGTTTATTCTTTAAAGGTGTTGTTTTCTTTTACACAAAACTTTAAAATTTTGGAAAAAATTGACTGCCTAGATCACAACTTCTTAAGATAGCTTTAAATTGTGCTCCTGGTACATTTCAGTAAAGACAGCTGGCCTTGGCAGAGACTGTATCCTTATACAGGTTTATTTACTTATTTATCTATTATTTAAGGAATTATATTTTGTTAAACAGAAAAAGGTGTTTGGCTCTAGCAGCATGAATCAGAATATCCTGAGTTGGAAGGGACCCACAAGGATCATGGAGTCCAACTCCTAAATGAATACTATGACTACAAAAATAATTCAGTGCTTAAACGTAACTGAGTTTTTACTGTGAATTAAATTCACTTAATAGAAAATCTAGCATTTTGCCTGTATAGAAAAAAATAACACTATTTTGTTTATATTCAGATTACCACAGTGTGGTCCAGGTTTTGTTTAGAATGGTTGAAGAAGCAGTTTTGAGTATCCGCTCTCATTTGCTGTGCTGCTGTTCCTACATGGAAGCTGTTCCCACTTGCTCCCAGTCCAACCCCTATGAGATGCTCTCACAACGCAAGCAAAGTGATTTCCTCACTGACTGCCTTTTACTGCAAGCAGCGTGGTGGTCGTACCTTACAAGGTGATCCTCCTTGAGGAGCCTTGTCTACATGAGAAGGTGCGTTTCAGAATGCATCTTAGGTCAGTATTTACCAGAGCATGAGTATAATGCTTGGGGACGGTTTTGTAGCTGGCATAATTTCACATAACGTCATTGCAGACTGTGGACGTGCTGTAGTTTGCACCAACTGAGGATCTGCACTCATTTTTTTTTAATCTAGGGATGCTTAATTTTTTTATATAGGAATGCTGAGCACCTCTTTCTGTGGGTGATTTACTTTTGGTTTGTCAGAAATGTTACCCTATTTCTCATTCCTTTTTATCTGGAGTCAACAGGCTGTCCAGAGGAGCTGTGGATCCCTGAAATGTTCAAGGTCATGTTGAATGGGACTCTGGGCAACCTGGTCTAGTGGAAGTTCCCTGCCTGTGGTGAGAGGACTGGAACTAGATGGTCTTTTAAGGTTCCTTCCAACCCAGACTATTCAACGATTCTATGATGATCTAATTCACAAACTGAGCATTTCTGATGGTTAGTTATTTCAAATAAATTAAATAAATTATTGGATTTTTGGATTACATTTGAAAGTAGGTGTTTTAAATTTCCTGCTCTAGTGAAAAGAAAAATGAGGATTGAGATTTTTTAAAAAGTGGTTGGAAGAAAAGTTTTTTAAAAGAAACAAATAAATTATTTATGTATACTTGAGTGATGCTAAAATAGAGAGAAGATGTGAACTTTTCCTTCATTTTTTGCATTATTTGTGGTGAAGATTGATACTGTTCAGAAAAGTTATCTCTAGGTGGTTTTAGGTTGGTACTTTTTAATCTCTTTTTAAAACACTTTCAGCCATGTACATAATACGTATTTTTATCCTGGTTTCTTAAAGAAGACCTGCATATTTACCTGTTTCTCCCTTTCATGGTTTAACCTCATCTCTCACAAGGTGTTTGTTCAAATGTTGGTCTAGGTGAGGCATGGGGATAGGGTATTCTTTCCAGTGGAAATACTTAGCACCGGCTAAGAAAAAGGATATAAAAAGATGTTAAAAGGAAATTACTTTAGCTGTCTAACAGCTGCCTCTCTTTTGATTTCCACTTTTACAAGTGGAATCCAGAAATTATCCAAATTCCAGAACTTCAAACACCATTGTTTTCAAACTGTTCCTTGAAAAAAACCAAACCAAAACAAATCTTTACCTTCCCTTTGAATTATTTTCCAATGACAGAAAAAAAAAAAACAACAGGCAGATGAACTCTTTGTGACCTGCCTCTATGTTAATTCTTAAAACTGTGGCATATTATGCAAAAAAAATCTTCCTGGATTTACCTAAGATACATCCCATTGGCCAAGAAACATAATTAATCCTTCTTCTTCAAGTAAGTCAGGTCTCTGATACATATGTCGTTTGAAAATCCTACTAGCAGATGTGAAAGATGAGATGTGCAATTTCCTGGATAACTGTACTTTCTAGAAGAGCTGGTTCACGTTACCTCTGGCTCAGAGGTGACCTACCCAGAAGAGAAACGTCCTCTTTGGGGAATGCTTCCTTTAGTGGGTACACTGATGTCGGGTTCAGGTCCTTTGTCATCTGCATCAACCAAATGCAGGAAACCTTGCTGGCACTAAGCAGGATTGGGCACATACTGATGTCCCTGGAGCTAATGACCTCAGCACTTGCTAATTCTTGGTCCAAGGAAAGGTGAGGCCAAGAGGCCCCATCCAGCCAGGGTACCAGACACTGGAAAATGGAAATCCAGATTTCTGTCTATTGATTATGAAGAAGTTGCTTTTTAATTTAACTGACTTGTTTTAAATAGCAGTGAGGACAAAGAACTGGTTTGAGTTTTGGCAGTTTTAACTAGGACTGGAAGGTTTGTTTCAATCTCAGATAGCTTTACAGATTTTGAGTGCTACTTAAATGTGTATTCAATTTAGCTGACATACCTTTTTTTCCCCCTTCCTACAACAGATATTCCCCAAAGCTTCTACTAAGAAAAAGTTAGGATTTTCATGTCAAACCTGGCATTAAGCAAGCACCACCTGGTGCTTATTCCTGGACATTTGCCTGCAGTAAGATAGTCTTTGAAACCTCTTCTTCCCAGGGATGCTTTTAAAACCTTTGAAACTTCTTTTTCCCAGGGACACTTGTGGTGCAGTGTTCACTTGACACCAGAAAATTAATACATGATCTTGCAATTAGTGTTCTCTTTCACCCCCTCCAAATCCTTTCTTCAGCTCTATCATCTCAGTCAGAGATGCCTCTCCTCCCTATGCCAAGACAAAAAATATTAAAATATTATCCTGTGATAAGCCAGGGCAGACATAATAGATAAATTGTGTGTGACAACTCCAGTACCTTTTCCTATCTGCCACCATTATCTCAGGTACAGTTCTCTTTCCTCTAAACCAGGGGAAAGGACTTTCTTATGCTGTTGTTCATTGGGCCACCACTGGTAGAACCCAAATTTGTGAACCCAAATTGGTGTACTGAATTTCGAAGAATTATCCTTATAATTGATGAAAAATTTGCTTAGTCCATTCACCCACCCGTGGCCAATATAAAATCCAAAGGTTTTAGGTGCCAAGATAATGTCAGTGCCCACTTTTGTTTGTTCAGAATCATTAGGTGTGATTCCAGTCGGGTTTCTGCAGCTTAAGGAAATGGTAGCTTAGATATTTTGATACTAAATTGATGAAAATCTCTGTCAACTTCGTAGGGAATCTGGAGATGGTTTAGAGCCCATTGGGAATGCCTGCCTTAAGCCCTAAGCCTCTTCCTGAAGAAGATTAGTGCAATGTTATGCCAGGGTGTTTATTAACTCTGCACCATTTCTATCTTCTCTCCTTCCTGAGAAAATGAAGTGACTCCTGATTGACCAGTTATCATAGACAAAATCCTCCTGGCATATCCAGCCCTGGATGGCAGATAAGGATAATTGAGTGCTGGTTTAGCTGTGTAAACTGTCTACTGGTTCCTTTAGGAGGGGTTGGAAGATGGATTTTGCAGACAAAAGGCTAGAATTTCATCTGGCATACAGACATGGACCCATTAACTAAGAGGAGAGCTTTTAAGGTAAAACAGCTGAGAATCTGGCATAAAATCATGAACACAGAGTTGAGAAGTATGTAATTTTTCTTTCAATGACTGGGTTTTTTTCCCTTTTGTACAAGGTTGGTATTTATGAATATTTACTTCCATCTACCTGTTGGATGGACTGTGTGAGAGACTATAGCTGGGTTTTTTTCTTTAAATTAGAAAATAAATTCTGAGTTTGCTTACTGAAAGGTTTTCTGCAAAATGCCTCACTCCAAGAAAAAAAGACTTCACTAAAACCCACTCTCTACAGTTTCTGGTTGCATTTATTTGTCATCACATTTTTTATTTGCATGCTTACCTTTGAATTATCAACATCATTTTAGCTTTCTCACTAATCAGTTGTGGATTATCACACAATCATTCACAAATCAAAGTGACAAGGAAAGAATTTATATTTTGTTAAAACATAGCTAATATTTCACTTCTCTTTCCTTGTACCTAAATTTAGAAGGTACAGACTGTATTCATCAGGCTATTCTGCAGAACACTTCTGGATGCGGTAGAAAAGCTGATTTGTATGCATGAACTCTCATTCTTGTGTTTGTGCTAGCTTTAAGTAGCAACACAGCTTTTAATTGTGAGGTTTTAAGTTCTGCAATTAAAATTTACCCTTTCTACTGAGAGGATTGAGTGATAGCTTTTTGATTTACTTCAGACAGTTTAGACAAATTATATTTAAAAGCACATAAACATGCAAGATGCATTTCCTGACTATATGAAGGTCAATATGTCTTAGGCACATTTGCTGAAAGTTTTACTTTGAATAGCTAATGATATTTTCCTACTGTATTGCAGAGAACATGCTAAGATGCTGCAAAGAGTCTTCCTGTCAATCTCCAAGGATTCAGTTTTCTTGAAAACCATGTCTAAAAAGACCTTGAAGAGTTTAGTTAATATATTTTCCATTGTGCAAAGTTACGTCAATAACATTCATTTATTGGAAGCCTAAAAGCCAAATATGCAAAATACCCAAAGTGCCTCAGGGGTATGTTCATATTCATAAGGTAGATAAATGACATTTAAGAGGCGTGGTTATATGATTAAGGAATCTAGAGATAGATGAGGTAGAGTTCATACTGCAGAGTTTTATAGATGATGTATACATTATGTCTTCTCATTAGAAAACAAAGGAATAGGTATATTGTTAACTGTTTAAATTTTGTTAACTATCTTAAGTGCAGATGTGCAAAAAATAAAGTACATCCTCAAACTGGTAAATCTGTAATATTACATAGATATCAGTAATATAATGTACTGTTATCTGGTTATAATAACACAGATTATTGGATGTCCTTTAGTTTATATCTTCATTAATGTCTCTTTTAGAAACTTGCCCAATCTTCATTTCAGAATTTCTTCTAAGAGTATTAGTCTCACCTGTGACAGTTTTATCAATAATCAAAAAACTGTTTTGTTTATAATATTAATTTTAAATTTTACATTTTTTTAAGGAGTATTACATTATTTACTAGCTGTGAAAAGCTCCTATTTTTATTTTCTGTGTCTCTGTTCCAATTCACATCACTGTTGTTTTTAGAAGTCTTCACTGTGGACCACTGCACTACTCAGTTCAGACATTCAGTTCCTGCCCCAAGGAGTCCTTGGTCTAAGTATAAGCAAAAGACAACAGATGAATGCTGCCATATGGAGTATATGCAAATGAGATAATATTGATCAACATGATAAGCATGCTGTGACTCTTAAACTACATGTAAACCTTTTTTACAGTTTGCAGACAACTTCTTCACATTCCCATTTCGAGTGTTCTACTGAGTATATATATGGTATATACTATAGTATAGTATATATAAAGTCACATCTGCAGTAATAGTAGTAAAAAGGCTGAAAAAGAATCTCCATGCTGTCAAGAAAAGTTTGCATTTAAAAAAAAAATCAGATGTTGCAGATTTCCTCAAAAGTATTACTTAAAACAGCACAGTGTATTTAAAACACAGTATCAAATTTTTTGTCTGTACAGTCTATGATTTTTATCATAGTTCTTTTATTCATATCAGTTCTTTTATTCTTAAAGTAACGCTAGTACTACAGCAAAGGACGGAACACAGATGTGTTGATGCATCTGTTTGCAATACGCATGATCATGTTTCATGTTCCGAAAATTAAACTATATTCGAAATTTTAGGTGATTATTGCAAATCAAGAAGGAAATAATATATAAAACAAACTGGAGGATTTGAAGAATTCAAAATGTGACATGAAAAACCAAGATTTTTATATGTACAGCAAAAAACATTCCTTTGGTTTCATAAATTAGTGAAACGCAATGTTTTATCTTAGTATTTGGCAACATCATTTGGTTGATTCTAAATATATTGAAATTTTATTCTGGCTGGATTCAAGAAGGCGACATGAGTGTGGAAAAAAGGTGAACGTGTCTAGAGTTCACTTCTCATTCATCTAGGTTACTGTTATCTTAATGTTTAAATGTATCCTGCTGCAGCAACACACAATGTTGCTTTCTGTGTTGTGTTCCAGATAGGAACTTGCTATTTTTAGGAAGTTGGTAATAATCCTGAACTGAGCTTACGTGCTCAGAATGATTATTTGGCACACCATTTCTCTCATTAATATTGTTTTAAAGCAATAAGCATGGTGTGAAAGCCTGCAAACAGATGAGGTAGCTCTGCTCTCAGAGTGGGGCGTCTCTTCTCAGTTACAGGTATTCAGTGGCCCATAGGAATTGAATCTGCACTTTTGGTGTAAATATTTAGTACTTGTCCAGACACCAAGATGTCCTCTCAGTTCCAGAAGCAAACTGAGGAGTGAAAGGACATGGGAACAAAGTCTTTTTTATTTATTGGTGAAAGTAGAAGCATGCTTGGAAACTTTTTTTTTTTTCTGTGAAGGATGGCATTGTCCTTTAGTCTTCATCTCACAAAATTCCATTTGAAATGATGGGACAACCTTTGGCATTATCTTAAACCAAACCCAACTTTCCAGCTTACTTTTAGTGCTGAAGAATAGCTTTTAGTAGAATATACTGTGGTTTTCTCCCTTCTCTAGTGAAGCATGGGAGAAGGAAGCGGGCATTTGGGAGAGTGGGGTTGGAATGGGACTACAAATGGATCAAGTCTCTCTATGGGATTAATTCAGTGATGAACTGGTGCCTTTTTTCATTTTACTAAAAGAAAAGCTGCTTTACAAGTGTTACACTAATGTAAGTGTTAATGTTTGCTTAGGAGACTAGAAGGAGGCTTGCTTGAGGCTATTAGAAGAAATAAAGGTTCTTTAATATGAAAAGTAGAGGAAAACACGAAAAATGCAAGTGTATTAAATCAGGAATCAGCATAGAGTAGATATGTTTGTATGTGGGATTTCTGTATTGAAAAAAGCCCCTCAGTACTAACACCCCTAAATTTTTAGAAGCACGTTCAGAAGATTTAAAAATGTTCTTTGGATAAATTTCATTTCCATTTCAGATACTTACTAAAGAGTTATTTTTCATTATTGTTGTGACTTTAACCTCTGATAAATGGAAGTAATCATCTGTTCTTATTTATCGCATTTCTGAAAATATTAGGTGTGGGTTTTTTAATATGGCAGTTAGGCAATAAAGTTGCTTTACAGGATACCGAAATATCATTCAGTGAAAATACTACACATGGTTTATATTCAAGTTCTTCATTGTTCAAAATTCAATTTTCCTCCACTCTTGTGCATTATGTTGATGGTGTTGACTTTAAGGGGTACATTTTCAAAGTCTTTTCTTCAGGATTTATAGCTAAATAACTCCCATTAATTTTAATGGCAAATGTGTGGCTAAATCCTATGTACTGTTTTTGAAGAATGTGTCCCTAAGGTTATTGTTTTACACACTTCTGTGTAGATCCAGCTATCAAAGTTTATATTTTTCAGCTGTTTTATATAATACACACATGAGAGTGTAACATATATAATAATGTTAAACAGATTTTGGTCTAAAAGATACCAGCTTTTCAAAAAAACCTGTTTATATATTTTTCCAAAGGATAAAGCAATATAAATTGCAGTCAAAGTTTCACCATGTATATTTTATGCAAATCAAATTTACTGCTGTTTTGTTTGGTATTCTTATCTTGGTTCTGTAAATATATGTTCAGTTAGGCAGTTCCCTCATACATGCATTATCTGCAAATTCAACAATAAGTAACCTTTGAAATAACAAATTCTGCTATTTTTCATTAAAATGTGAAGAGTTAATTATGTATTGTATTCTATTCACAATAATATTTGTAATGTTTCTGTGTTAATCTTAGCTCTCATTATTCACAAATGCCTGTGGCATCTATGAGTTATTAGGGCCTTCTTTTGTGGTATAAACATGCTTTCCTCCTGCAATGGACATCTGTGTGGCTTGTACTAATAGAAAAATCAGCTTCTTTTCCACCACAGAGGTAGAAAATGTTCACAAAACATGGTATCATCATTTTGCACAATTACTCTCTGTTTTTTTTTTTTTTTTTCTAGTTCTTAATCACAATCATAATGAATTCACTGTTTGGAGGAGTCTTCCAGTGGATAATCAGAAACTAGCTAAGCAGTATATGTTGCTTTAGCTGACTATATATTAACTATTTTGTTTTCAGTAAAAAAAAAAAAAAAAAAAA
>VZTG01009064.1:311660-346746 GCA_013397845.1 Melanocharis versteri | reverse complement strand
AAAAAAAAGAAAAAAAAAGTTCAGTGAACTGAATAAATGGCATAATCTAATTGGCCACGTTGCCTAGCCCAAAGTACACTAGTATGGTTAAAAAGTACACTTTCGTAAAAATAAGTAAATCTATTAGAAACGGAACTTCGTTTCCTTTTGGAATAAAAATTATAGCAAACAGAGAGGGGGAAAAATGATGGTAGATATTTACTAAAAAACACAGACAATATGAAAGGATTAAAATGCTTTAATCAGACAGAAAAAAGGGCTTTGGCTACTTGATTAGGGCTGATTTCCACCATCTGCTTATACTTACTGAGGATCTAGCCCTGACTGAACACTAATTTGTGCACTTCCTAGAAATTGAAATCTCTCAGCAAGCAAATTAACAAGAGCAGGGATTCAGCAATAATGGAGCTCCTCGGCTTTTGTTTCCCTCTGACAGATGGACAGGGTGCGCTCAAATTGAATTCAGCTTTAATTGCATTGTGCCATTTAAAATTTTATCTGCTCCACAGATTTTGTTTACAGGTTTCAGGATTCCAAACCTTTGGAAATTTTTTCAGCCCTGGGTGAAATAAAGAGCACTATAATTCTGTGTGACTAGTAGGTGTTCATTACCACTCTTTGCCCTAAAGGGTGGCATGCTGAAAAAAGGCAAAGAATTCTATTTTCAAGCCCTAAATAGATGGGTGGAGAAGTACAATTTTTCTCACTGTAAATGCTCTCTTATTGAGTATCTATTCATAAATAGAAATATTGTTAAAAGCTCGACTAGAAAATAAGATGTACTGGGAGCTGCTTTGATTTTCTGTCTTTATTAAGGCACCACAAACTTTTCTCAGCTGTGAACTCTGTTGCCTAGAGTTCTGAATATTTTTGTGTTTTAGAGATAAATTTTTACAAAATAAATAGTGACACTGTAAGACTTCCTGCCTTTTTCCTGACTGAAGGTTGGTCAGATTGAAGAGGCTAATGAAAACCTGTTACTTTTGGATGAGATGTGAAATATGACTAAATATTTTACTTGGGTTTTAAACATTCCTGTGACACCAACGTTGGAGATGCCTTTATAACAAAACTGGCTGTCAGTCTGTGAGCTCTTTCATAAATCTGTGGCTTAATGTATACTGAACTTTGGCTGTTTTGCTGGTAAACCAGAACTCTCAGAACTTGAGTCAGCCATGCTAAGTTTATTTCAGCTCCAGCAAAGGCTGAACACTCTGCAGTGCTTCCAGGGATCCAGGTTTCATACTGACACACTTTATGTAAATGTTGTTCTAATTTTATTTTTTGCTGAACATCTGCAGCAAGGATTGCTTCTTTGTACAGAAGTACGAGAGTGTTTCACACACCTACAAGCTGTTTTTTCCAGAACTTAAGTTCCCGTCTGTTCCATATATTACAGTGGGAACTGTGATACTGAAGTATTTGCTGTATGAGGTAAATTTTGTAGTCATCGATGAAATTTCAAAGTCTGAGGGAAAGGGAGGAGCTAACTTAGCATTGTTTGCATTGCAGAATGGGCTTATTTCAGGGCTAACCTCCATTTTCAATTTTATTTTTTTAAACAGAATACATCAAAAATAAATTTCTTTTTAAAATCAGTTATTTACGTTTATGGATGCTAACCAAGCTATACATGTGTTTAAACACATTTCAACAAGGAAATAGATTAAAAAAATAAAAAATGTGACAGTCATGGCAAAGGCAACATCTTGTAAAAACTTAATATGCATCTTTCTATACCAGCAGAAAAAGTCTGTGGTGTTAAACTTTCTTCCACTGGCTTGGAATATCAGATGTAAGCAGAGCCAGTCTTGATAGAGATTGTGGCCTGATGCTGCTCTGTTTGGATACAGTCACTTGGGGTTGTCAGTTCCTCTGATCAGATCTTGGTGAGGATTTTTAAAGAACAGTGTTGTACCTGAAACCCTTGTTGCAGTGGTGGCCCTCTAAATGCAAGTGCCTGGCATTGCTTCCCTTGAGCATTTCTAAAGGGTTAAATTGAGAAAAATGAAATTCCATTTAAATAACTTTCATATTTTTCAGTCTTTCATGATTTGAGTTAGTAAAATCTTGTGAAGTGCTCTAAGGAATCAATGTCCTTATCTTGTTTTGACCTGAAGTCTTCGAGACAGTTTACTGTGCCATTCCTGGTATAGAGTGTTTAGATATGTAGTGGTGAAATAGAATGTTTTTTTTTTCTTTACTATTTTGTGCTACAGTAGCACTTCAAAACAGGGGGACTGTATTGTTAGATGATAAAGGGATAGACTGTTGCTATTTTGAAGAAATACTGAAGGTAATACAAAATAATAGAAATGGACTTTGAGACTTGGAGCACAAGAAGAAACCTTAAGAAACCTTAACTCTTTACACATTAAGTTTTCTAGGATTTCCTCACTCTCTGCATGACTTCAGTCCATTGTGTTCTGCTTAGCAGTAGAAATACAAATAGGTTAAAGTGAGAAAATGTCTTTTGGCTGAGATAAGAAAAACCTTAGGATACATCCAAATCCTTTGTGCTGAACAGTAATTGGGAGCTGATGAATCTTCTTTTGCCAAATCCAGGAATGAAGCAGTCAATTGGAATTTTGCCATTGTCATCAGTGGGAAAAGGATCATGCCTATTCTGCCTTAATCAGTTACGATATGAGAGATTTATAGGTAGGAAGTATATACACAACAGTTTCCAGTTCAATGAGTTTACACTAACAGCTATAAGATTTTTGGCTAATTCCCTGGAGTCCTCCCATCACATTTCTTCTCTAGGGTCAGCTTCATTAGATTCTGTGGGATTTTAAGCAGGAAGACTAAATACCCCCCTATGGTGGCTTCATTGTTCTTAACACAAGATGGATTTGATTTATCAGCATGAGTTTTTGAAAGGAACCACAGAACTGTTAGTATTGGTGCTGGAGTCTACTATATGCTAAAGAATCAGGTTTTTGAGACAGACTGTTAGACCTCTCCCATTCCATGCAATTAGAATCTACTTGCTGCTCTGATTTGGTCTCCTGTCGCTATGCATCAAATAGCTGAGATTTGGTGTTAGCAGTTTAGTTGTTGTGTATTAGAATGAATATCTACAGTAAGTTCTCTTCTAACGACTTAGTTTAGTGAGAAATAGTACAAAATCCTTTTTCTTCCTTGAAGTGGAAGAAAATTCAGATAAAGAAATGTAACCACATTGATGTGCATGTATCATATCCACAAATACTTGTATACACCTAGGTTTAACTTTAGTAAGGGGCTTTACAACAAAAATGTTTTTAACTTCTGAAGCAACACCCAGAATGTTGCTTTTGTATGTAATAGGTGAAAGCGTTTGTTTTACCCTAAAAAAGAATATAGAAGTAGAGCTGTAGGCTACTAGTGAGTGCCCTAATTCGTAATTATTTGTCGTCATAAAATGTTAAATAATCTTGTGTGATAGGTGTCTCAGTTTGAATAATAACCATCTGTAGTATTGATCAGCTGGCCAGTTGTCTGATGTGTATTCCTGGGAGGTGAGTTCATGTGTGTTTGAACTTTCTCATGTGAAGAACCTCAACCTTTGCATCTCATTGTCTAGCAAAATTCCCAGATCTCTGAAACTTTCCACAAAAGGTGACTTTGTGGGGTAGAAAATAAAAATCGAAATCCAATCATGGTGACTCTTGCAGGGAATTTAAGCCTTTTAGTGGGTGCTAGGGGCTCTCCTAGCATGCCAGTTTGGTTGAGTTCATTAGACACTGAGATGCTCATCTTATGATCCCAGTTGACTTTATAACTGGAGTGAGTCTTTAACATATGTGTATTCCAGAAATTAGGAAAAGTAAAATAATAAAGAACAGGAACTTACAGGGCTAGTTTCTGTTTTAGAGAAATCCTCAATTTAACAGCTTTTGCATTTAATTGAAATTCCATCTAAAAAGTCTCACAAGTTTCAAGTTAAATGACTTGATAGGCTCTTAAATGCATTTCTTTTCAAGATGAATACAGTAGCATTTGTTAGAAGCCTGGTTTTGTTAAAAATATTCCTGATGGAAGAATAGGTTTGGAAGCCTTGTATTTTCTCATGGTAGTTATTTCTAAACAGGAACGCAAAGGAAGTATTGTCTAAATCAGTTTAGGTGATTAGGAAATTATAATTAAGGGTAACTGTGTCTTTTATGCTGGCATATTTTTTCTTATCCTATTGAAAAAGATTGATTATACTGAATTAAAGTTACTTGATGGCTGCTAGCTGTGTTATTTTTCACATTTAAAAACAACCTTGAAAGTATTTTTAGTTCCTTTATTTGTTTTTTTTAAGCAGTGGTATATTGTGTTATTTTCTCTGCCCAAGGATTTTTACATCTTGGAGTCAAAGTAGATGTTTCTAATGTCACTCATTTTAACCAGAAATGTTTGCTTTTATCATGTTGTTAGTCTTGGTCACTTGTACTTAATTAAGATTTCAGACATAGAGTTGCCAATCAACATACTAAATGTACCTCTCTCCTCTGTTTTCACAAGCAGGCACCAGGAGATTCAACACCGTAGTTGATAGCTGGTATGTGATATCTGTCTCCTGGTTTATAGCCTGGTGCAATAATGTCATTGCCCCATGTGGCAAATAGTGTAAGCTATTGTAAAACTGTTTGTCTATGTGATTAAGACATTGCAGCAGTGTGCAGCACCAGCCAATTACTTTTTTTAATTTAATTATAGCAGAAAAAAGAGAATAGCATAATAGAAATTCTTGTCATAGGGAATATGTAAAATGTAAATTGAAGAGCCATGAAAATTTCATGCATTGGCAGGCTGATTTGTTCTTATTTTCAACTTGTTATGAAGACTGAGTTCTTTAAATGCAATAAAACAAGACATAGCAGTGTTTAGTAATTACTTAGTTCTACATCAAAATAATTATATACAGTATGTGTTTGCAATCCACTCTGCTGCGTATGAATGTAAAAATGAACACTTCAGGGCCCATATCAATTTTGTCTTTTAGACAGTGTAAATAAAGCTGAATCTTCAACTTTCAAATTAAAACTGATAACCTTGGGCAATCAGGGCTTTTATAAAGAAGGGGAAAAAAACTTTAGCTTGCCTCAGAACAGGTTGTGTCTCTGGAATGCTTCTGGGACTAAAGAGATCAATTAAGTGTGTATAAACAAACAGTTGGAAAAAAGCTACTAAAACAACAGAGGAGAAAGCTCTCTATTGGGCTCCAGGGGCCTGGGGGAGCGAAGTTTCATTAACTGGATCTGAAGTCCTATGGCCTTCTATAAACAGGCATTAATTAAAGAATGTAAAAAATAAAGTTTCAGACCTTGCAATATGTTAATGATCATATGATTCAGGGCCTGGGAAGGAGAGGAGCAGCAGAGGTCATAAAATAAGCATGAAGCATTTAATATGAGTGCTTGGCAGGGATTTCTGCAAATTAGTTGGTTATTTGCTGGTCCAAAGCAAATTAAGGTGATTTTGCTTCACTTGCTAATTTTTTATGTGCATGCTTGGCAAAATGTTTTTCACAAATGGATGAAGGTTATTGTTAATGGCATAATGAGAAATATTAACATATTTAAATAAAACAGTGTATTCTGACATAGGCCACAAGCGCTCACTTTTACATGTGTATTTAAATAGACCTTCTCCTGTAGCAGAGAAGCAGCATTTTGGATAAAATTCGTACAAGAGCTTATGTTATTTGTAATATCCTGTTTATAGGTTGCATTATTTAAATCCAACTAGCACCTGAAACTTTGTGCAAAAGGACATTATCCTTCTGAAACCCTAAAGGAACACTTCAAGGTTTTAAGTAGAACTTAATACTTGTGTTAAATACAAAATCTTTTTTTTTCTTCATATTTTAAAAAGTCTTAGTTTTTATAAATTATAATCGATTTACAAATAGTTGTGTTTTCATTGCCTGGGAGGTTTGCTTTTTTTATCACTTCCAGCTCTTAAAATGTCTTAAGTTCTTTATTATTTCTAGGAAAGTTAATGTTTTTTTTGAATACTTGGGAGCATATGTACATTCAGTATACTTATGTATAACTTAGTGTGTTTCTATATAAGTATATAGAAATATTATATTTCTTCCTTTCCACACAGTCATAAAATCAAATCAGGACCAAACGTAATGTGTTTCTTCTTTACTATTATGAGTAGAGTGGGAGTGATGTTTGCTCACTTCTCTCAGCACCTACTGTTGAAAAACAAAGTGGCAAAACAAAAAGTCCAAGGAGAAGGACAGGAGTTGACTATTCTTAATTTCAGGTAATGGGATTCTTACTCCAACTTGGTCAAGTAGGATGTTTCTTTTGTCACTTGGTATCCTTTCATCTGTTCAGTCATATGCACTACTAATTCATTACTTTTGGCATCTAATTACTCCCCTTATTTGCATTTTTTTATTTATTTCCATTTCCTAGTGGGTTAAGAAAAGGAAGTGCTTGAGAACATCTAGAGGGACGGAGCTCTGTGTCTTTAAATTCTCTGAAGTTAGGAGATGGATGTGGCAAGAGTGTGTGGTAGAGGGAGGTAGTATGAGTAGGAAGCTACTATTGACATTGTTCTGTTGCAGCAATTTTAGATGGACAAATTGCAGTTGAGAAAATTTCATGACTCGGTAAAATGAGCAATGATGACATCTGTGGATGCAGGTCTGTTCATATCTTTGCAGAGCCTTTAGGGAAATAAATATCTCGGAACATTCGGTGAAGTGAAGCTCACTCAATAAATCAACCTGACACAATAACACTTCTGGCACATGAGCTCTACTTCTCCTCAGCACCACCTACCCCTCTGTGTTCCTGTGCTACCAAATGGTGTCTCCCCACAGGCCTCTAAATCAAATCAGAGCACACAAATACAGTGAGAATTTATTGGGAATTGGTTTTGTTCGGCAAAAACATTACTTATTAGATGAACTGAAATGATAAATTTTGACCCTTTAAGTGCTGAGGAAGTTCAGACACCTTTCTTAACTAGAAAACGTTAAGATAAACTTTATGCTAACTTACAGAAGGTAAACGGGAAGATAAGTTTACATTCTGGTTTGTCAGAGGGAATATGCAAGTTCTCTGAATAAGTTGGCTTTTGAACTTTTTAATTAGTTGGTCTATATGGGAAATACAATTAGAATCTATGAAGTTCTAGCCATAGAAATAACAAACACACCACCCTGTTGCACTGGGGCAGTAGAAAAAAGAGTGTTGCAACCAGTCCAAGGTAGCTGCTATTCTTATATAAAACCATTTAAACACATTATTTCCGTGGTCTGAAGCTTGAATGTGTAGAATTGTGTATTCTGTCTGTTGATTAGAGTTACTGAAAGCAGATGGTGAAAAGGAAGGGTTCAATGCTTTTTCTCTTTATACTTTAGAGATTTGGAACAGAAACATTCAGAATAAATGAAAAGGCCCTATGTTCAGTAAAGTAAAATAGGGCTCAGTAAGTAGTTTTGATTAAAGTGTATCACTTGGCTGGAAAAAACAAAAAGGTGTGTGGTATGTTAAATCTTTGTTTTATTCTAAAACGTAGGAGTACTTTTAAAAATTACAGACATTTCCTTGAGAAATTACATTTTCATGAACCTAAGCACAGAGATATCTGTGCATGCATAAAATTACATGTCTATAAGTATTATATACATATGTACAAATACATGAAACAATGAGGGAGGATTGCCAATGGGAGTTGTTTCAACAGATAGCTTTCTTATTCCAGTATGATTAACTTGTTAAACTCTCAATGATTTGAGAAGTAAACTGATATTTGAAAGAGCAGTTACTTAAAATGGCAGGAAAAGATGGGGCCTTACTGTGCTTCTGTTTTGCCCTCCATCTAAAAAATCTAATATCCTTTTAGATGATTATCTAATTAATAAGATTTCTTTCTAATTAGGTTGAAATTGTAACATTTCGTGAATGTCCCCTTACTAAGCAAGTCACTTCTTAGAATACCTGCGCTCTGGGGAACATGAAATATCTTTTCTCGAGGGAATTGTAGCAGCCTTAAAATTGCTAAACTAGAACATCTGATGGATTTCTGATTGAAATGCCAAATGCTACTTTACAGAAGTGGATTTAAATCTGAACAGCATTTTTACATTCTATCAAGTTAAGAAAATACAGAAATCATGTAGGTCTACTTTTTTTCTCTTTTATATTTTGTTTTGAGCTGAGGAGAGTAAACTAATGGACTTAGACTCTGTACTTCCCTGAAATAACAAGTTCTGATATTTCATTTGTTTGTATTGAGCCAGAAGCTGTTTATAGGATTTTTTTTCACAAATTATGTTGTCTGTCTCTCTCCCCTTTTTTTATAGGAAAGGAAGTTTTAAGGGAAAAAAGCACTGAAATAGTAGGTCTTGTATTTCAGCACAGCTCTGGCAGAACACCAAACTTTTCTGTACGTCAGTCATTGTATTTAAAGTGTATTAAAGCAAGAGGGTCTGGGCAGCACACTGAGTGGAACTTAGTTGTATCATTTGTGCTGTTGGAGTTTGTTTCTGTATCTGGAGGAGCAGAAGTATAGTGATAACCAAGCCTTGTCTAGCCCAGACAGTTTTGGTACTTCAGTTTCTGTTCTGTAGTGTGGGGTGAATGCAACTGGATTGGTATGAAGGTGACAAAATGATGTGAGTTTTATATTGGGAAGCACTGTTCATTTGTCAGCATGAATTCTTGCATTGCATAAAGACTGGCGTCTAATCTTGTACATGCTCCCATTTTGGTGCAAACCTGGGGTAAATATAGTTATGTTATGTCGATATATTCTTGAGAAATGCTAACTCAATCAGTGATAATTTTGTGAACATATGCCAGGTAGAGCAGGGTTTTAATAAAACCCTGGTAAGAAGCGGTAAAAGTTGTGACTGTAACTGGTGCAGCTGCACTTGTTTGTGTGATGTAGGCTTAAACTTAGGAATGAATATTTGTCATGAGATTGGTTCAATCATCAGTTTTTCCCTTTTGTCCTGAAAGAGAAAAGAAAGATTATAGTGCTTGAGAAGTACAGAAGTACGTAAACAAAACATACTTATGTAGGATCTGTGAAGTTTTTTTTGGAGGCTGTATGTAGGGTGTATGTAGCATCACTGAGATGACAACTCCTTGCAGAGGTATGGGCTATGATTTGGTCCATCTTCTTCCTTCAAGCCACACATTCCCTGATGCAGGAGGTAGCTAAGCCAAATACTATGGAAATTTTTTTTAAATATATGAGTAGTTGTTTGACTACAGTAACATTTATATTAATGCCTGTTAAAATACAAACAATCCAGTCCCATGCTTCAGGGTATAAAATTATGATGATCAGGGTTCTGCAAGGAATTTCTCCCCTGCATAGCAGTACACAACTGACTATGCCCTGAGTTACTGATGTTTTTGGAGGCTTTGAGAATTTAGTGGGCTCAGTGTGGTTATGTTTCATAGACAACCTCTATTTCATACAACGATAGCCCAAAAGCTGTGGTGAATTTTCTACTGTTGCATATCTGCCTATCGGTGTCAGCTGCTGTTTGTTCTAAGCTGGCCCAATGAAAGCTAGCACTCCTGGAAGTAGGGTTTGGAGCAGAGGACTTCTAGAAATCTTTTCTGATATAAATAATTTATAATTGCATGTTTCTGGGGGGGTTTGTTATTGGGGATTTGGCAGTATGCAGTACAATGGGCATAACAGTACGGTGCCATGAAAAATGGAAATTCTAAATCATCAGATCACAGCATAATTTCTAAAAATGTTTTTTTCCTTGCTTCCTTCTTTTCCATCTTTGAAATACATGATCATCTTCATGTTTCATCAGCTGTTTCGCTGTATTGGTCGTTCAACCAAACTTCTGACTGAGACAACTTTGGCTTTTAAAATAAAGTTAAATTTTCATTGCTTATAAATGTTTACTACATTTTCTGTGTTGAATGACTTGTACATATAGGGAGCAAGTAATTTTTTTTTTTCCCTTTGGAAAGAAACATGTTATAGAATGATAAAGTCATTCCTGTCCCATCTTCAGGATTCCAGAGAGAGTGTCCTGTTACCATTTTCATATCTAGGACACTAAACTTGGTCAGCACCTATCATTCAGTATCTATCATTCTATGAGAGGTCTTAAGTAAAAAATAAAAATACCTTTAGAAATTAGTAAAAGGTATAGACTCGGCTAGGAGCTCCATTTGTTTTTCTTTTACACTGGTTAAAAAAAAAAAAAAAAGAAGGTCTGTTTCAAATCCTATTTGTCCCTTATCTCTGTTTGTTCAGTTGTTTTTAATATCACGTACTGAAAGAATTTCAATAGCTGTTTCACCATGAAGTCATTTGTTATCCTTCAGCAGGCCTTTGCCTGCTGAATTGTAAAGCAGCCTCGACTATTTGCATCCTCCAGATGGAGCAGCATATAAACACTCCCAGATATTTCTGGTAAGTATGAAAAAATATCTTATTTGTCCTTTCTGTGAATAAATAAGAGAATGTCAAATTTTATAGACTAATAAATTTGTATGTCGGCATTGACATTGAATCTCTCATGGCCTGCAATGTCACAGACCCTGAGAAACACAATTTTTTTTTGTTTTGTTTTCAAATACATACTAAGTCAAATAGAAGCTCAATAAAAAAACAGAGTTTGATTGCATTGTTTATGTCTGCCCAGTAGTCTAATTCAGTTCCAGTTTACTATGAGGAAATACAATTTACATTTTTCCCAGGCTTATTGCATAAGCAATCACTCACGTATACATGCATGAGTGTATGTCAAGCAGAACTCAAATAATGGGTTAAAGTGTCATTTAATAATATATTCTAATGTCTGTTTTTATAACGAACAAAAAACTTTGCTGTATTACAATGCATTCTCCTAGCTACCGAAAATTAATTCGTCTTATCATTATTAATATTTTTTATTCCTCTCATTTGCAACATATCCTAAATCTCAATTGCTTTGTGATACAAATGTATGTATCAAGTATCACCACATGCAGCAGTTCCAGACATCACTGTAACTCTGCATTTTAAATTCTATTTCAGTTCCTGAAATTAATCTCAATGAGAATTTTAATTTATCTATTTCTAATTTTAAACAGAACACACAATAGAATAACTTATAATGCTCATCTAAATAATGAAGCCTGACAGTATCTTCCGTGGTTGAGTAATAGGCTTTTTATATTTGCTAGTTTTCATAGTTTGTTTTTCAGTTTCTTTCTAAATTAGATCCAGACTTCTTGAAACAGAATAAAAATATACAAAGGACATAAAAGTCAATGAATGTATAAAGTGGTAGGAATTGAATTTAATTCGCTGTATTTACACATGATAAAATACTCCTTGATTGAATGCCTACTGATTATTTTCTGAACTGTTTGATTTCCAAAACAAAATCGTAATAAGTCGTATGCAATATTTATCTTGTTTCATTAGTGCCATTAAATGAAAATTACTGCGATTTACTTGCGTTTTCCAGCACAAGCTAATTCCTTGAAAATTAACTTTACTTAGTAGGCTTTTACCCAACTGAAGTGAAATGTTTAAAATCAATATTTGAGTGTTTTTTGAAATAGTGCGCAGCAGCAGCACCAACTCATCAGAGGAGATGTTGGGGACACTACTGAATGTTAAGAACAAGCATACATTTTCCATTTGTAATGGTTACTGGACAATGTCTTCGCTCAGGACATGTTGCTGCTCTTTCTCTGGGAGAAAGTTCCAGAAGATATGCAGTTTGTACGTGTGGACAGAAGACAAGTTTAATTTGATTTTTATGTAATTCAGTTTTCTTTCATGATGTTAGCTGATTTGCCATGGTTAAGGTCAAAACTGCTTTGTTTCAGTTGAGTGTATGCTCATGTAAATAGAAAGGAGATTAACTATATATTGAAAGGTCAGTCCTGAAGTATTGTCTATCTTAAAAGGCTTTCACAGGAAGCCCTACAGATCTTGCAAGTCTTTCTGCAGATAAGACATCCATTTACTTAAATATTTTTTCTGAAGTAACAACTGCAGTATTTGTTTTATCAACCTTATAAGATAGCATTATTATTGTTACTTAGATAACAAGAGAGATATGGTATATAGAACACAATATTGTTTGACATTTTTTTCCCTCCTCCTTTGGTATTTCCAGTTGTTTTTTTAACACAATATACTTTTTACTTGATAAAAAGTCAAATTATTACAGATAGTAGAAAAGGAGGAGACTGGTAGGAAACAAAAGAGATCAGAATTTGGCATATTTTGCTGTACCAGGACTCTTAACTGAAAAAAAAATGGGGCATTTCGAGGATGAGACAGGGAAGAGGAAAGAATCATTTGATTTAATGGATTGCTTTTCAGTGACATTGGAAAACATCTAGATGGAACCTGATTTTACTGTCTAAAATAATGTTATCTTGCAGTTTCTGCCGAATAGGCAGATGTGGATCAAGCTCGTGACAGTTCGGTTCTTGAGAGAGTTACTCTGCTTGTTATCAGCCAGAATGGTCTGCTGGTGGGATTCATCTCACTAACTTTTATCATCTGGAAATTAGTCAGCTAGTCTGAACTAGTCATGTGGGTTCTCTGAGGTCATGGACTTTGTCTCTAATGGAGAGAGACACTTTCAAGGGGTGTTGTAAGACAGTTGTGATGCATTGCTCTCTGGGGGTGCTTGTCTCTGTCTGCTCCCTCTCCTCTGCTCTTTGTTGACCGCAGGGGGAGCTTAGATGACTGACTTGGACCAAATGCTTGGGATTCTCATGGATTCTGCCCTAGGCATCTAGTGGAAGCTTCCTGGATAGAGATAAATCATCATCCAGAGGTGCCAATCCATGGAGTTGAAAGGCAGTGTAGGCAGATAACTTAATGGGGTAAAAATAGAGTTTCTGAAAATAGGCATACGTTACGCACACAACTACATTACATTAGGCACACAACACTCAGTGAACGTGTTCATCCTCAGCTTCAAGTTTCTAATGGAGTCAGAACTAAGCAAAGAATTTCTATATGTGTATTATGGGCAACAGACATCTTCAACACTTCTCACTAGAACAAAACCTTTTCTTTTTCTGAAGTGCTTTTTTTTTAACCTTACTTGAAGTACTTTTGATTCACTTCAGTACTTTCACTGAAGCTTCATCTTCCTTTCTTTTCTCAAAATGCAAGTTTTCTTTTTCCAGGTCACATTCAGCCATGGTTTAATACAACTGTGTCCCAACAAAGTGGATAAGACATTGATGAGATTTGTCACAAGGAACCTCTTAAAAACCATCAAGCAATGATGTATTCGTCATTGCTTTCCTGCATTCTGTGTCAAGTCAGATAGGAAAGCCTCAAAGATTTGAGGATGGGTGGTATGTGTTCATCTTGAGATACAGAAGATTCGTTAACATTGATGACTTGATATAAAGAACAACTACTACTTTTATTAATGATTGGTATCCTCAAAGGAAATGGAAGTTGGAATTAACAAAGGGTTGTGTTGGACTGTGCAGGGGGTGGATACAGTGAAAAGTGTGTGTTTTTTCCATGCACATCTTGAAACAATCCTAATTAGCCATACCATTAACATTTATTTAAATGAGGACAGGGATGAATAAAAAGGTGTGGACTGAAAGTTGGCCAGAATACTTCTTTTTTCTTGAGATCAGTAGTTAAACTTCCCCTGACTTCAGCGAGATCAGGAATAGTTGAATTCACATTAAATGCGTGAGATAGCAATTATCATATTTTTTGCATTGTGTATTTGAACACATAACTTGCTTGCATGTCTCTCCTGCTAGAATGTCAGTGAGTTACTCAGATCTCTGTGCTAGCTGTACTTAAAGATCTTAGTTATATGTTTCTGAAAATGTCATCTATTCCTTCAATCACTTGTAAGCCCCCTGTAATCTCTTTTTAATGTAAGCGCGCTGGAGTTTTCCCTTTTGTTTGCTGCCCTTGCATTATTTACTTTGATCCGCTGTGAGAAAATCTGAAAGTGTGTTGTCCTAAATGCTAGCATCTCACCAACAAGATTTGAGGCCTTGTACTTCACATTGAAGAAAAAGGCTCTTGTGTGAAGATGCAGGTTTTGTTTAGTTCTCTGTCCCTGGTGGGAGCCTTAATTGCATTTTCTCTCTCACACAGTGGCTGGCTAAGGAGTGCCTGCCTTCCCTGCTGATGCTGGAGTTTTCAAGCTCTATTACTCTGTGACGGAGAAAATTCCTTGGTCCAAGAAGAAAAGACTCAGATTAAAAAAAAAAAAAGTTAAAAAAAAAAAGTGTTTAAGTATTGTCAGTTTACCATGTGTGGTAAACAGAACAAACAATAGACTGGCTTAACCTTCCTCCCCACCCTCTGAGACTCCTCTACAAGTTTGTATGACCTACTTTATAGAAATCACATCATATTTAGAATGTTAAATATTATGGAAAGTATAATTCCCTAGGGCAAATAAATTAGACTTCTTGGGAAAAGTAGTAAACATAAAATTATAAATGCTTTGTGTTCTCTTAATCTGTGCCAGCCCATTCTAATGCATATTTTATAACCTTTAACTGGAGTTAAAACAAAGCAAAAGTCCCCAATTCGCTTTTAAATTCAATTTCATTTATACTGGGAAAATCTTTGAGATTTCAGATGTTGCAAATAAATATTTAATATCCTTGCATGGTTGTGACAGAACTTCTGATAAAGTAAGGAGAAGCCTTGCAACAGATTTTAAATTGCAGTTAGGGTTGATTTGCACTGAATGTTTCCTCACACAGTGTGTGCTGTGCTGCACTGAGCGCTGGACAGGGCTCTCTAGAATACCTGGAAATAATGTGAAGAATTAAGGGTTGTGTACTTGTGTGAACATGCATGGAAGGAATCATGATAATATTCAAGCAAGCTTGTATATTTTTAGTCTTATGCCTGCATATGTCTATTACAGCTTGGTGATTTTTGTACTTTGATCTGTGAATTCATGTCCCACTTAAAACCTCCATATTTTGGGAGGAAAAAACCTCTTCCTATGGCAGGGGGAAAAAACCTTGTCTTATTTTTCCCCCCCGAAATTTTGGCATGTTCTTCATTGATCTGTGGTTACTAATGGTGAAACAATGATGTCATAGCTAGGAGGTTATTTTTTTCCATCAGTGTTCAGCTGTGAAACCATTTTATATGGAAGTAGCTTTTGCCTTGCATGTCCATGTCCTCCTTCCCTTGGGATTAGAGTCCGCAGATCTTAAATTATGGAATGATTAAAATAAGCACTTACATTTTTAATCCTGGTTATTCTGCATTTAACAACAAATCATCAAGACCTTTGAGCAAAACTTTATTCAAATTTTACCCAGCAAATCTGAATTTTGGGTAGCCCAAAATATCCCTGCTTGCTAATGACATTTCTGATGTTGTACAAATGACACGCTTCACCCTGTGATGAGTTGATGGGTTTGTCTGTTTGTTTTTCCAAGACGTTTTAATTCTTAAACACAACTTATCTTAAAGAATTATCTCACTTACTGTAGATCTTGACAGTAGAGATCACCCAGGATGCTTTTGATAAACAGTTCTTGGGTGTGAGCTTGAGGCTATTGAAAGGATTCTGAGGGATGGGTAAAAAGGGTCAAGCAAACTCTGGAGTTCACTTCTGTGATTAGTCTCACAGAATTTGCTGGATCTATCTGTTTACTAATTTTTTTCTAGGCGAAAGTAAGCTTTTCCTGCGATTTGGCAGAAATCTGTTGACATGCAGAGGGGCATTTTAAAGGCATCTCACTACAGGAGGCCTAGAAGAATCCCTGAAGAATCCGGTTTCAGAAGTGGTTTGGGAAGGGACAGAATAATCACACTTCACTATCCCACTTAGCGTGTAGATAAACCTGTTTTTCTTCATGCAGATATCTGTTGTTAGAAAGGTCTCAGTGCAAATATTAACACACATTGTGATGACTTGTGTTTTTTCATGTAGCATTCAGAGGACGCTTAAGACAGTTGTCTGGTTCATTTACTGAAAATACATTGGAATAGGTCTGAAATCGTGTATTCTTCATGGTTTACTATATGTTTCTAGAATGTACAGAAAGACCAGTTACTTAACTTTCTGTTATATTAGGGAATTTTTTTTTCCTTTTTATAGTAATTCCAGCTATTGCTAAATATACACAGAGTAGAAGAATTTCATAGTTAGGTCCTTCTCCTCTCAGTTCTTTGATCTCGTATAGTTCATCCAGTTCTTCAATAATGTTCTGCCCCCACCACATCATGCTTGTACCCATTACCAATATTCCAGGCATTTATCTCAAACCTCAGTGAATGTGTAAAAAACAGATTTTGAAGACTGAACATTTTCTGAACTGAGGCTTTAAATCTGTTGTAAGCTATTCATACAAATAGCTTATTATGTAGATAATTTTGTCTTCTCAAAGAATTTTTCAGAGTCTTAACTTCAGTCTGACTGAAATGAAGTTTCTGTGTTATGAAGTATTTCTTGATACTGAAATAAAAAAGTTTCTTTTACATCTGTTCTTTCGGAAGACAAACAACTTGATCTTTCTCTTTCCTAGTTAACTCATTTTGAGATAGTAACATAAAAAATAAGATCAGTCTTTTGTTAGTATCAATGTCCTTTGTAGGCATTGTTAAGGTCTGTAAGGTCCCAGAAATGTACCTTACATAGGTATGAAGAAACATATTATAGAAAAGGAATCCTGTTTCTCAGATGAGTCATGTGCATTTGCATGAACTTTTTTATTTTAAGGTTTTTTAAAGAAAATTAAGACAATCTGAATAGTATAATTTTTCTATTACATTAACACTGTAGCTTAGATGCTCCTTTACTCATCAGATGGAAATTACACCTGATCAGAGTCTAGAAATGTCTTATCTTTCTGCTAGGCTGGTGAATGCCACCTTTTTCTTTGTTCAGAGCCCATTCCCTGAACAAGACATAAAGATCTGACCTATACTTGAAGTACTTTTTATTTTATTTCCACATGGAAAGGTGTTCTCAGCAAATGTATCCTAGAAGGACATACTGCCTGTGTTTGCATTTGGATTCAGTTGGTTTTCCCCTATTCCATTTAGATGTGCATCAAGTTTGATTTTATTATAGTATTATAGATTAGAAATTATTATTTGGAATAGCAGTATTGGGATTAAAAGGATGGTCAGCCACAGGTTTGCAGTGCTGGCATGGAGAATACTGCATAGGAGGTTGCCTATATACTAGTGGGAACCCTCTTAACATGCTGGGACACTTTACACCTTCTGTGTTTCTTTATTCTTTCGTTAAATGTACATGAATCTTCAGGCTCCTTACTGTGAGTGAAAGCAACTATGCCCCAGATTAACTGAAGCATTCACATAAAAAGAGATAATATTTTAGGAAGCACCTAAAATTGAAGACAAGGTAGCTTTCGTGAGCACCTCAGCACTTATATATAGCTTTAAAATTAACGTCTGGTGGAATGCTGAGCATGTATTTCGAGCACTGTAGATCTGGAAACCTCATCCATGGCTTTATAAGCCACACAACACTAAGGAAATTGAAAATTTTCTATTGCAGTCTTACAAGAAAATCCCTAAACAGTTGGGTGACTTGGATATCTGATACAAGTGTGCTTATAATAATTAAAATAATAGTAATGTCTTAAGTCAGTAACTATTGCCTGTTTACTCATAAGCAAGTGACTAACCCAATCTCAGTTTCGCTCTCCCTTTACATAATTACTTGTTGGAAGGGCTATAATTTGGTAGGAAGAGAAAAAAGACGTGACTTGACACCACTCCTCATAAAGGTGGGTGGAACTGAGACTGAGGGCAAATGTCTGTTGCTCTTTTTTTTGTTGTGCTACCTTATTTTGATTCTTGTTTTAAGCATTAACCTTTGAAGACTACCTTTGCTGATATCATCTGTTTGTTTCTGCTGAGTCAGTCTACCCGCTTATAAAATTTATGTATACAGAAACTCTTGTAACCAAAGGCACTGTTCTGTTCTAATTGAATTCAGTGGCAGATCTCTCAACTATTTGATTAGTTGGTTGAACTGTATAACACAACATCCTCCTCTTTCTGTAAAAGAAATTCTTGCAACCCTTTCCTTTTTCTGCTTCATTTGGTACCTTGCATCTATCTAAGGAAAGATGGCACATTCACATAGCAATATGGAATAGGAGTTGATTGTCTATGTCCAGCAGGATATTTTTTCTCAGGGATTATGAGTGGATAGAACATCTAGTCAGCTTTTGTATACATGGATTAGAAGTATTTGAGGGGAGAACGTTTGTCATAGGTATGTGAACAGCCTTTCTAGCTGAATTATCGTACCATGTTTTAAACACTGAATCATAAAATCTGTAGCTAAAAGGACCTAGAGTAATTATTTTAGTCCATCCTTTGGCCAAATGCATGACTTGCTTTCCAGGCCATTTATGAAATGTTTGTGTGACCTGTTTAATATGAACTGATGCAGCAGAACTATTTTTATATCTGGTAGGCCTCCTAAAGTTTACAACTGGTCTCCAGAAAATGACCCACACATATATAAATACATAAAAGAGTACAGAAGTTGACTTACAGTTCAGATTACATGAATGAAGGAAGTATTTTCTCCTTCTGATTTTCTGACCTATAAATTGTGTTATAAAAAACATTACAGAATTAACTTTATTTCATATCTGAAAATGTAGAAACCTGAAAATGTGCATTAAGTTAAATTGTTAGTCTGTAGTTGTAGAACACAAGAAGAATTGACAGGGCGTCCACCTTAATTGATAAAGGCCCACCTTACCAGTTAATTCCAGAGTGGACTGTCAGATAACCTTAGGAAGCTAAAGAAAAATTTCTGCTCCAACTGTTAATCCATTGTAGAGACATCACATTATGTGATTGAGAAGATACTGGCTGTATGTACTGAAAGATGTATTTTTTGCCATAACATTGCTTTAGATTCAGAGGTACCTCTGATGGTACTGGTTTCAACATGAGAGGAATCAAGATCCTGTGAGGTACTCATATCATAATATATTTGGCTTGGCAGATCAGAATATAACTTCCATTTTCTTCTCTTTAGTCTTGAAAGTTGAATATAATTTTTCAAGGAAATGCTTTCAAAAATATTTCATAGTGTGGGGCTGCTTAGAGCTAAGCAGCATTTGACGTTTTGTTCCTGGCAACACAGCTGAGCTCTTCGTGGAGAACTCAGTGATGTTTACGGTGCTGATCTTAAGCGTAAACTTGTTTGAAAACAAGGTGGTTTAGTTTGCAGTCAGATCATCGTGATTTTTATCACTGCATTTGATGTATAACAGACTGCTTAATTCTCTCTTCTTAAGAAAATCTTGTCTGAAAGAACTTTCTGCATTTTGAGCATTGTGGCAGGAACTGAAAGTTTTGTGCAAAGGAAGATGTGAAATCAAAGAAGTGCTTTTTCTTGTTGGTATGGGTTAGCTTAGACATATGCTTTTGAAACATACTCTTTCTTCTCCTTGTTTGTGTTCCTCAATAAAATTCCACCAGCCAGACAAAATAATTAATTTCACAGGGCTCGTAGATGGTTAGGAAAATGACGAAAAATATAGAAGTATCCTCACAGCAAATCAAAATAAGTACCTGGATTCAGAGGTCCAATTCTGTCAGCTTTGAGGGGAATCTCCAGAGGAAAGATATAGAGGAGGACAGGATGAACAGGACTCTTCATAAGGACTTTTCAAACCCTGGATCAGCTAGAGCCAGTCTTGTGGCCCCAATAACTCATTTCAGCTCCTACAACCTTCTGCTGCTTACTTGAAGATAATGTTCAGTAACTGAATATTTTATGCAATGATGAAGGCTAAATGATCAATTAAATCTGATGTGCTGTGATGCAAGATTGGAGTGTGTATATACACACATAGATATATATATAGATACATATATGTATTCAAGATTACAAAACCAAGCCCTGAAAATTCCTGAACACCCAACTTCAATTGCCCATGGAAAATTTGCACTAAGTTGTTATTATTAGACTACAGTTTTTATTTAGTGTATCATATGCTATTTTTTATTTAGCATCCGTGTTTATTTTGGTGCACAGGATGGTTGTTTATAGGAACTTTGGCTCATTTTCTGCAGGAATTGGAACAAATCAGGGGCTGCAAAAAGAGAGAGGATGCTTTTTGTGATTGATTCAAGAGAAAGACACTCTGGCAAACCCAGTTTTGTCCCTGTTTCTGTCACAGGCTGTCTGTGTGATGCCGAGCAACTCAATTAAAGCATTTGGCAGATGGCCACTAACTGCATATAATTCATTTTCAGGGTGCTCAGCTTGAGATATGTGGGCTCTTACTTGCAGCAGTTGTTACTCTCCTTACAGCCACTGAAATCAATGGAAGTAGTGGCTGCTCAGCATGTTTGTTAGCGTAGCAGAGGAACGTGCACGTGGAGAAGGTGAAAGTTCCTGAATCCTGGAGTCATCTTTCTCACTGATTCTCCCTGTGCTGGATAACCAATGATTAATTTATGCTATATGCGAAAAATTATATGTACGTATATATTAGGAAAAGAATGCTTCAGTTGGAATCTGTGAGGTTTTGAATGAATGTCCTAAAAAAAAAGAACACAAGAAGCCAATTATTTCTATATATCTAGTCTGCTAAATTGTGAACAGTGTATAGTCCACTAGCTGGATGATGCATACAAATTACTGACTCCTGCCCATTCCCCTAATACAGCCTATCCAGAACATGGGCAGAAATAGAAAAACTTTAGAAAAAAATACCACATGGTTCACATAACTAAATAATTATTACATAATATAAAAAAATAAAAGGAGGCAAAATTCAGATTACAACAAAACTCATCCTCTCAGATTTCTCAGTTTCAAAATGCTTGATTTGACAACCTGAATATTGTTCTGAGTAATGTAATATATGGTATGGGAAATTAAAATATGGCTGCACAGCTATAAATACAATTCACAGGCTAAAACTACTCCTATTAACATTGCAACTGAAAGATATAAATCAGTTCATAAATATGAAATTGCTTGCATGCTTGGCTTTTTGCAGGATCGAGATCTAATTAGTGAAAGGCATGTTCTTGTGAAATACCAGGGTGGGAGTTGTACTTGCACCTTCTAGGACTGGGCCCTACCTTGAAATGATTATAACTATATGTCTATTTATAGCTAAGGAGACATTTGAAAGAAATATTTGTTTTATTTGTATAGCATTTTCATTGGTTTACCCTAAAGATATATGCTAGATGATAATAAAGTAATAAAAGATTGTTTTCACAGCTGTTTGTCTTTGATTACATATTTCTTTGAAGTATTGCAATAAGACAGACTTTGAACCTGGAAAGAGATCAAATAATGAATTGTTCTGCTTTGTGAAGCTTAAGAAGGGATTTTATTGTTGAAACATATAGTGCAACATAGTTTTTTTCTTCTAACAGTTAAATAATGGTTGAAAGTACTATGAGATCATTACAGATGGACTAGATTAAAGACCTTAGGGCCAAACATTAGGAACTGTGTTAGTACTAACTAAAATAATTTCTTAAGTTCTGTCATTACCAATTTATTTTTGTTAGTTTTTCTTTTTGAACCAAAATAGAATTTCAAAGAAAGTGTTTTAAATCTTTTAATTATTCATTTACTTAAAGCTGAGGATGATAGGAAACTTTAATAACTGTATGAATCCTGTGGGATTTTGTTTGTAATATGGATCATTTGACCACACTTTGTACCCTGGATAATATATTTAGTGTTAAATTTGACTAAAAGTTGTAGAGCTGTGAATAAACTTCATAGGATTTTCTCAAAAAAAAGTGCTTTTTATAATGCTTTTGATTCAAACAATATTATATATGACACTAGGTTCACCACCTCCCCTCACTGAAATTCATCTTGAAAGTAAGTAAGTCACAAATACCTAAGTGACAGAGAAAGATACTTGGTTTATTTTTTTCAAGGCTAGTGCACAATAAAATACCAAATAATGCAGGTCAGCATTTTGCATGATGTATTTGAGTTCTGCCTGGTGATGAAAGACTATTCCTCTCTACAAGAAATACCTGCAAGTTTATATAGCTGGGATATACAAAAGTGTTAAGGTGTATATTTTTAAAAACCCTGAAATGTTTGTACTCTCTGTATCCATCGACTGAAATTATTTGTTGTGTTATTTAGAACAAACTTTTGTCTCTGTGGAAGAGAGAAACCTTTCAAATGATAATTTCAATAGAAACATTAGACAAAGGAATATTGTAACTTTAGAGATTTTTATGATGAAGGTGTGTTTAAGAGATGTCACTTTGATATTTTTACATTATGTCCTACATTTGTCAGCTAAAACCAGGATATTGCCTCAATGAGAAAAAGCATGTTCTGCACTTGTCAAAAGGCAGTAAGTAATGATTAAAATAGCAGTGTGAAACGCTGGGAGATTAAAGTGATGCTAATGATAAGTGAGAGAAGAAAAGGGCAAGCTATATTTTAATCCCTGAGAGAATGGTTAATGACTTCTATTGCCTGAGATTAAACTAAACCTGTCTCATCAGCTTTTTCTGCCTGGTGAAAAAAAGCTCTCTGCACTTTAATTTATTAAAGTCTTTTAAGGAAGCACATTGATCCACAGAGGTTAAACTTTAAAAAATTGTGCAAAATACACACTAAAAATGCTTTAACAAAAGTGTGACTTTGTTGCTTTAGGCAAGCTCACAGTTTTATAAAGAATTCATTGTCTCTGGGTTGGTGAATTTAATTAAGGAATATTAATTACTTAAACTGAGAGGTTTGTTCCTTTTTAAACTGGAACATTTTTGCAATACTGGGACAGGAAAAGTAGCAGTAGATTTTAGACGACAGAAGCAGAAAGGGACAGACTAAGTTAAAATTACTGTATGATCTGTTATGATAGTGATATCAAAATGCCATTTTAAAAATGCTTTCCAAAATATACGTACTGCTTGGTATAATGTACTGAGTACATTTGTTTATACTGAGTTACTGTTAATCCATTTCCTTTAATAATTCTTATGATTGCAAGACAGTGTTGTAAAATCATCCTTATATTGAGAAGCTCCCAGTTCAGCATTGCCTTTTCAAACAGCATGTAAAATCTTTCTTCACACTGAAGAGGGATGGCAGAATAATTGTTAATTAGACTATTTTTTAAATACATGTGATAAAATTGTCAAGCCAGAGTTCTTAGGATAAACTGCAACATTGCAGCATGCTCGGGAAAATAAGATTTTCCTCTCAGGCAGCTTTGGAAGCTTTTGTCACTTTTAACCTCCATCCTTTCATTATACTTATTTCACATAGCATTTGTATTCTCAGCCTACAGGGCAGACAATAGGTTTAGAAACAGAAAACAGACAATATTCAAGCAAATACGCATGCCTTATTCAAGTTCCAACTCCATGTTCTTTTTGATTTTTAATTGTTTTTTCCTCTTTATAGGTAAGCACACTGGAGGTAAACAGTGTGATTTTGTCCTATTTTGCAAGTTCAGTACCCACACTGCCTTTCTGGCTCCATACTAGCGAACTGCAGTGTGCATCCCAGCTCAAGGAATAAATCTGGTGCCTGTGGATACCAACAGTTCTGCTCTATATCCTTTCCCTCCTGCCTCATGGAAAGAATTTTCCCTTTTGAAATCTCCGAACCTCTGTAAATAAGGAGCCATTTAGTTACTATCTTATGTGATGGTTGTAATCCAGGTTATTTTTTAAAGCTGTTTTTTAAGTATAACTTGTTTGGTAAGTGAGTTTAAACTTGATTCATGCTTTGATGTTAATGAAACACCAATTTATCGGAAGGCCCTGCAGCCCTAATGAGCAGTTTCTTTAAAAAGAACATTTAATCAAGGTTTATTTTTAACTTGTTTAAACAGATCTAATAGTTTGTGCTGATTTCATTTCAGTATAATAATTGCTAGCAATCCTATTAGTAAGTCGTGGTACATGGAAGTTAACACAAATTCCATTCTAATGAGCGTAGTGTAACAGCAAAACCCTTGTAGTCAAGGAAAGGTTCCTGTTTGAGAGGAGTGACAGAGGCACTTGGACATTTTGCTGACAGCAGATTATTTTTGTTTTTATACAAATGTCAGGCATGACTTGCTAGCATTTAAGTGGGTTTTGTTATTTTTGAGAGGTGAAGAATTTCTATATTAACTTTTTAAGGTGAAAGGAGCCACTTATTTCCTGATGTTAGGAAAAGTACTTGATCTGCTAGGACAACTCGTATTTGTCTTTATACTTTACCTGTATGTGAGGATTTAGCTGTAATATGCTATTTTATGAGGATAAAGTTCCACAATCCAAAAATACAACTTGTGGCATTTATTTTAATGAATATAAAATCTTGGAGGCAATTTAGTGTGAAAAGCAAATGAAATTCCAGCACTCAATTTATAGTTAAGAAAAATCTCTAAAAGAGCAGATGAAGCTGAAAAATGTGTGATCATCTGAAATACTATTTTTTATGATTAGCTTAGAGCTGCATCTGTATGTACTAGAGATTCCATAGTCACATTTTCATTGTGACTCCAGTCTTAAGTCTAAATTCTGGCTTATTGGCAAAAAATGAAGAAGAAAAAGAATCACTCCTTGGTTTGAAAATACAAATATCCCATCAGTATTTTCAGCCTTAAAAACAGTGTTCAGATGTTACTGATTGAGTTCAGTTATTAGCTTTTAAACTTTTTATTACTTAGCCTGACACCACGACATTTAAAATATGGGGAAGTTTGGAGATAAATAATACAGAGTGATTAAGGATTTTAGAACAGTACTAAAATGCATTCTGATGCACTGAAGGGCATCTGTAAGTTACACATTGTTTATAGATTTCTGGGTTTCTGTTTGGAATCCAGGAGCCATGTGTTTTACAAGCTTTGGAGGCAGAGTGGAAGAAAATATCTTCAGAGAACATTGGTAATTGGATTTCAGTTGTACAAGAAGGAGTCTTGAAGTCTTAACAAATTCAGGAGTCCACCCAAACAGGCAGCTTGCAGGGTCAGTACTTGAGCCTGTCAGCAGGTGGAATAATCCTAGTTATTTGCACCACAATCTTACTGGGAAATAATTCAGTGTGATTCTTCTGCTTCTGGAGCCTGGGAGGGAGGAATATCTGCATTTGTATTTCAGCTCTAGCTTGCTCTGTGATACTGTTCTTATTTTGAAAGAAGTCATAATATAGTATTAATGATCCATTCCTTGTATACTTCCTTCTTTTTCTTGTTTGCTTCTTTGGTTATAGAATAAAAAAACTGATTTGGTCATAGTACTTATATATGTGATTTCAAGGACATACTACCCATAGTATTTAGAAAATGTTTGTAATGACTGCAACAAAAAATAATACAACTGCTTTGTGATGATAAGGGTGATATGGGGCAGATTGTCTGACACTGATGTGTTAAGACTTTGTTCTCTTGAATATGTTTAGGATATGATTTTCCTCTGCCCAACAGACCTCACTCATGTGACCTGTGTTTGTGCTTAGGAAAGGATATGGTCCTGGTTTCGTTGGGGAAAGAATAGCTGTTGTACTTAAATCGCCTTCCCAGTGTTGTCTCCTTGCTAGAAGAAAACCTGTGAGAAGTGTCAGTCCTGCTCCCACAGCCTCTTCTTGGTGAGCAGGAGGTCTGGCTACAGTCAGGGGAAGGTTCTGGTGCTCAAGTGTCTCTCTTAAGTGTTCAGTAGGATAAAGAACAATTCTCTGTTGCAGTGAACAGGTGAGTAAAAGCACGACACCTCTACAGTTAAATTTCATGATGGCATTTTTAAAAAGGAAGGAAGGTTTTGAAATACAAATTCTTTTGGGGTTTTATTTTCCATAGCTGTTATGAAAAACAGGTAGCATAGATGATTGTGGGAGTCAAAGTACAGCATTAGCTCAAAGACTTGTGTTAAGCTCATTTTTCACATTGAATGTGAATAATAAGGCATGCCTTGAAATACTTTCAAAGGTATATATTTTTACAATAAAAATACTTAATGCTGTCCTGCAAAACTAAAACAACTGCATCTGGTTTAAACTTAGTTTCTGTCAAACCTTTTAGAGGGAATGCCAGTTCACATCTAAATACTCTTTTCTAATGGAAGTTCGAAGACTTCTTTAAAGACGAAGGAAATAAATTGGGACTCATCTGTGCATTGACAAATGTATGCTCCAATGAATCACGTCATCCGACTTAAGTCCTTTTTTCTGCCTTACTAAAAACAAACTCATGCTATTTGTACTTAAGGCTCATACACACTGCACCCTGAATACTAAGTTGGAATGTATTTACAAATGTGAAAGAACCTGTGGTCCTTTCATGCATCAGGTTGTCATAGAAACTAATTAACTTTCATTTCTGTGTCAGGGCAAAGTAGTGTGATGCAGATGTAAATTGTAGTTCAGAAATCACCAGGATGAAACTAGAGAAAAAGAAAACATCAAAACCTTCAGAATTCCTGCAGGACATCGGGAATGCAAAACATGTGATGGGAAGTTACAGTGTTAAATGCCTCATTTCACCAGGTCTTTTTGCATAATCTGCTTCTTCAGAAGTGCTTGGAATGTTACTAAACTGACAAAACAGTATGGTTTATGTATATTGAATTTATGTATGCATGTGAAAATGAATGTGTCCAGGGAGCATGTATATGTGCACATGGAATAGTGAAATTCGGATCAGAAATGGTGTCTAAAGTATAAAGGGCACTTATAGACTACTAACTGCTAGAAAAACTTTAAAAACTTATAGTGTAATATTTTCTTTCTCAAATGAATTAAGCTGATTTCTCTCCAGTTAGTTTCTGTCTTTATGAGCTTTTACAATTTTACATGAAATGTGAATATATTAATATTTTAACTGTAAGAGGTATACTTTGACTGGCTTAAGTGGCAAAGGAATGTGATTACAAGATGATTTATTGGAAGTCATTAAAAATGATTTATTAAGAGAAAAATGTTGTGTTACTATAGCCTTTTTTCCTCTGCTGAAGATGGGGGTTATGCTGTCATTTTGTCTTCTTCAGAAGAGGAAAGCAGCCTGCAACGAATCAAGGAAGTATTTTGCTTTGTGGGTTACTGGCATGAATAGATGTGAAAAGAGCGTCCAGCTTGCTTTTACAACAGAGACGTAGTGAGCCTTGTGCTCCATCGCAGATTCACGCTTAATAGGTCCCAGTCTCATGGGGAGACTGTGCATCCGTCCAGGCCAGCAGGACTGGGCAGCAATTCCATGCACACTTCCAAGAGTGGTGGCCAGCCCGTGCCAGTCTCGTTCCTTTGCTGTTTGCTCAATTTTATGTGCTACCATTGTTTGTGGGGCTGTGCTGTGAATCAGATTAGTAATTGACTCAGATTAAAATATCTTTCCTCCCTCTCTCTCTTTCCCCCTTTTCTCTCCCTTCAGCCCCTTACCCAGTTGTGAGGAGGGCCATAGAAAGAATAATATGGAGGGGAAGGATGGGCCTTTGATGACTGTAAAAGTGATGGCTTCCTTTAGATTGTGTTTCTTAGATGAGAAGTGGAAAAAAAGAAATCTGTGGAAAAAAAGAAATCTGCAGTGGAGTGGGTGCGCAATTTATGCTTTAATGAATACAAGACTTCCTGCTCTTGCATGTTCTCCCAGCTTGGAGTGTGAACTTAAAACAGAATGGATAATATTGCACTTAGGAAAAAAAAAACCAAAAAGGATAAGGGGGGGATGTGCAATTATGCAATTTTCCTA
The DNA here is from genome assembly GCA_013397845.1 of Melanocharis versteri. Taxonomy (NCBI): domain Eukaryota; kingdom Metazoa; phylum Chordata; class Aves; order Passeriformes; family Melanocharitidae; genus Melanocharis; species Melanocharis versteri. The sequence continues at coordinate 319,114 of VZTG01009064.1, read as the reverse complement.
TAGTCGATTCCTTCACACAGAAAGAAAGGGGGAAATATTGATATAAATGAGAGTCATGGCAAAGCTAAAGACCATCACAGAAGTTGATTATCTTTTGGCTAAGACAAAAAATATGTGTAAATGGAAGATACATGAATACCTCACCACAAAAAAGAAAGAAAAGACGAAGTTTGGGGATTGATTATGTATTATCTTTTTCCTGCTCACTTTATTTGTTAAATGGGATTTTTTTTTCCTTCTGGCTACTCTGCAGTTTCTTGTTCTTATGAATAGCTTAATTTCATTGTTTTGAAGTCAATATACATTTCTTTTGAAACATGATGTAAAATGAGCTAGAGGAGAAAGAATTTATCTGTAAAGTATGTATTTCCCTTATCTTCTTTCATTGTGTATATATATATGTTTCTATATTCAGGAAATTCATTGGCAACTCTCCAGTTGACTTCAGCAGGATAAGACCTGGCAATATAATTAGGCACATATTATTAAATGGAGGAGTCGATGTGTCACAGAAGAGTAATATGTCGTTTGCTGTAGATGTTGTAGAAGGGTAATATGGAAAGAGATTTAAAGGAACAGCAGGCTAGATCTGCTGAAATTTTACCAGCATGACAATCAAGTAATGGCTAATGGCAGACATTGCTTCCAATCAAAGTCTTGTTGAACTTGGTCTATTCCTGTCTTGTTCCATAAATGAAATGACACATGGTCTTGTACTCTGGCCCCTAACTTTTATGTCAATGTAAATGGTTAAAAAAAATTGCTTAACTCGCCAAATACTAAGGGAATCCTGAAGCCAAGCTGCTATTTACACCTCATGTAGGAAAATTTAACTCTTAGGTCTTTTTTGGGACCACACTTAGATTCAAATTTTATGAGCTGAAACATCTGAACCACCTGAGACTAAAACTTCAGAATTTAGACTTACTTAAATATTCAAGAGGAGAAGATCAAAATGAATTTGAAGCTTTAGAGATGTCCAGTAAAGAAGCACCATAGTTTTAGACAAACATATACTCTTCCCTGAATCTGTCCTGTGAGGAAGAGCATCCAGGATGGCACTGGTGGTGATCAGGGGCTTGCAAAGCCATCGGACTCAGCAGAAACTAACAGGGAGGAACAAGTTTTATCTGTAAAGAAATCTGCATAACAGGGTAGCATGGTAATTGGGAGGTGAGGGCAGCAATCTTCAACATCTCTGTCACAGCAGTACTGCTTGCCATAAAAATCTAACCAGGCAAGGCATTGCTTACATCTCAGAGAGTATAAAAGTTACATGGCCTCATGTTGCATCTTCTGGTTTTTTCAATTTCTTTTCAGCAAACTAAGGGACCCATCAGTAACCTTTGTTCTCCTTCCTGCTACCCAGAGCAAATTAGATAGTTATGGGCTGACTGGATAACTCCAAGGCATCCACAGGAAATTCACAGTACTATCAAACGAAAGATTAATAATAAAAAAAAGTCTTTTGTAAGAACGGCTGCAAGTGAATATGGTTTGATAGTGGGCACAAGCACTCGGTGGTATGTTGAATCTTCCCACAAGGCCATTTTACATAATTTATTAACAAGATCATTTTACTTTCTGATTTAAAAGATTTGTAACTATAAGCTCCTGTGTTTTCCCTGAACAAGTCACAATGCACACAGTAGGCAAAGTGTTAAAGGGCTAGGAAAATATTATTTCATCACTCCTGTTCCATTAGAATTCACTTGGGTGGCTGAGAAAATGGTTTATGGATTAGAGAGAGAAGAACAAGCTAAAACATTTCATACCTTCATCTCTGATAAATTCCCCAAACTCATTCTTTGCATCTGAGCCATAAATAACAACCATGCTTTTTGCTAAAAAGAGCTTTTTTCCTGTACCAGGTCTTTTGTCTTGGAGATGAATGCTATAATAAATTTGAAGTCTTAGGGGGGGCATTGTTTGAACTATAACATTATGGTTTACAACTGTTGCTTCTATTATGAGGAGGATAAAAAGCGACTATGAAGCTTGATCTCTGTCACAGAAACAGATTAATATTTCAGCCTTCAGCTTGGGTCAAGTGTATGATTTTTCCCAAAAGCACCTTAGCAATTAATTATTATTCTGTTTGCTTTTAAAATCTTATCCTTTTAACCATCTTTCAACCTTATCCAAATGTTATGCTTACTTTAATTCTATATTGAATTATTTTTTTAAGCTTAAAAATTATGCTATAGGTCAACACAGGTAGGAAAGTTTTAGAGGAAAACATTTTTAGAAAACAAATTAATCAAAAGGCATTTTGAGGTATTCCTTCCTTGGACAACATTTGTTTAAAAATTAAGATTACTCTTAATAATTTCAGTTGTGTTTCTCAGAAGATAAATGCAAAGAGCTCAAATGTTTGCATTAATAAGCAAACAAAGCATGCATGTAATTATGAATTAGAATCAAGAAAAATGTTGTACCCATGAGCTCTAGCTTTTGGAGATTTTCATCAAAAAAAGATACTTAAGAAGATAACTTGAAGAAGATAGCCTTATCTTTTAGTTTCTACTGTGCTTCCCCTGCACAAGCTGAACTGCTTGAAGTTTTAGCTTTCAATAACCTGGGTTTAGCACACCTAGGAAAATTAAGATCAGGGTGAAGGCCCTTCTTGACCACCTTGCTCACCTATGGGCATGAATTCAGCTCTGTTGTAGTAATACAAGTCTCCTGATTAAATATACCAAGAAATGGCAAAGGAGTGGTTCCTCTCAGTACCAGTAGGCTTTCTGTGCCTCTTTGGTCTTGGTTATTCCTAACACCTATATGTTTTTTTTTTTTTTTGGCTATAAGGTCCACATTCACTAATCACCTTGTGTGCATCTAGTCCTAAGAGGGTAAGGTTTCAAGGGACTAGTTACCCCTTATGGGAAAAGGGGGCTCAGTTTTGATGGAACTGGGGGCACTGGGCTTTCAGGAGAAGCTCCACTCAGAACTTCGCAGGTCAGTGCTGAGGAGGTTCAGGTTTTAATGAGATACTGACGACAGTGTGGATGGATGTGTGCAGAGATGAAAAATGCTACTTACCTACTGCAATATTTTATGCCAAGTATTTTTCAAAAGTGTAATCAGTTTTAACTTCAGTTTCTAAGACATCAAGTGTCATCTCTCTGCCACTTACTTGATTGTATTGGTTGGTTATGTGCAGCTCCAGGATCCCTTGTCCAAACCTGAACACCTTTATTCAAGCACTCTTCCTTCAAATAACTGATGGTAAACCTAACGACTTTCTTGCCACTTGACTTCATGGAGACCCATGTCTTCAAGTCACTTCTTCTGTGTATCAGAATGGTTTATTTCAAAATTTGTTTGTCTACAAGCACAAAATTAAGTTATCAACAACAATATCTTTGATATACCCAAACTTAGTATTATCTAAAGACACCTAATTATAGCTAAGTGCAAAATAAAGTATGTATAAATATATATATATATATATATAACATATTGATTGCATATTTTCAGAGATAATCCTTAGCTATAGAATGCAACATTTTGCATTCCTTGCTGAGATATTTACACTAATATATGGTCTCACATATCAAAGTTTCAAAAGCAGTGCAATATCCAGTCAAATTTGTGTTTAAGGAAAGACATGAAGAGAAAATGAAACAAAACTGGATTTTTCCCAACAGTTTGAAAGGAATTTAAAATTTGGTGAAATTTTATTTAAAAGTATAGTTATTTTCCATTAGTTTTTTACTTAATACTTTAAATTCTGTTTAGTTTCTTTACATATATGTTTGTTGGTAGACAGTTTTCTGTGTTAAATCTGTCAAAATATGTACATCTATTAGGGCTATAAATACATGGAGTATGGCAATAGACACTATTCTAGTGGAAAATTTAATCTATGTTGTTTTTTCTGTGTAAGTTTTAAAATTTATTGAATTTTTTAAAAAAAGTTGCAATCATTTGGAGAAGAGTAGCCAGATTTAAAATAAGAGGCTGGGCTGAAGTTGATATGCTGTCCAACTACATGGAATTTGGAGTTTTACTCCTCACTTTCCCCACAATCCAAGCTGGAACAGGGTTGATCCATCTCTCTTGCAGCTATTTTTCTGAACAGCTCTCTTTTCTACATGGGGAGACACTTCCATCCCTCTATTTATTGCACTGTGAAACTAAAATAGATGTAAAATGAAATCTGATTTGTTTTGTAGTCATGCTTACAAAATCTTTTCTCCTTTTTAGATTCTCAGTATATCCTATATGATAATTTATTTATTCTTTTACGAACAAAAATAGCATTTCATATTTACAAAGGAAGAATGCTTGAAGATTTAAGGAATATGCTTTCTGTACTCAAGAAGTTTAAAACTGTGCAGGCAGTCCTAAACTTTATCTAATGCATTTCATGACAGAATTAATATCTTTGTAAATATACCTGTTTAATTTTATGTCAAACTTAGTTTTGATAATTTGAACAGATTTTAAAAGTCTTTTATGTATATCCAAGTACATAACATAAAGAGAAATTTTGAATCATACCATAACCTTAAGTTCATTAAAGGAGTTACCTGGAAATGAAGGAGCTATATCCCAGTTTTTAGTTTTGTTATAAGTCATAAATTATTTTTTTTCCTAGCATAGCCTTTTCATTCAGCAGTAGGAAAAAGGCAAGTCAGAACTCCTGGCTTTCTCATTATAACATATTTTTGGAGTAAATATTGCTTTCAATTGACAAACTGTAATGCTTTTCTCCAGTGAATATTCTACTTTTATCAGAAAGATCAGCATTTGTTAGAAACAATGTGTCAGGAGTGAAAAACCAAAGAAACTATTAAAAATACCTAGCTTTGACCTAATAGATAGTATTGTGTTTGAATATTCATACTTAAGATAAGGAAATTCTGTTTAGCACTTTAAAGCATTCAAGATTTATTTCACCATTGATTAGCAAGAGTTGAGGGAACTGTGCCTGGACTAAAATCAGGCTCTTCTTGTAAATCTTGTGATTTGCAGATGTGAAACAGTAAACTGGCTTTGATTATTTTTTCTTTTCTATTTGAAATGCCGTATATTTCTGAATCATATTTAGGTATTGACGTGGAAATCAAAAACTGAAAAATAATTTTGAAGGGATAAAAATGTGTACAGAATAGCTGAAGAAATAAAGACAATGACAATCTTTGGGGGAATACTTGTGGTAAATGACTTCTTTCCTTTAATTCCTGTAGTGCATCCTTACTGATTGACATCTGAATGGCAGTAATTTGGGGTAATGGGTAGCTACTAATTGAGGGTGAGCTTCACTACTTTGCAGAAGAACATTCTCAAGACCTTCCAGTATAACACTCAAATCCTGTATTAAGTGCATAAATTGGTATAGAATTTTATGTTAGCCTTCTCTGTACGAGTTAATTTTATCAGGTCCCCTTATGACAGGCGCTAAACTGTGCTTGAAAGATGTCTGTATACATATGGTAATTTCTTACTTGTGGCTCTCTTTTCTGTATTTATGCAGCGTGGTGTCTACCGGCATTATGGCCAAAGATACGTTTTCATTGTGCTGTTCTGTCAGTGTTTCTGTGACTATTTAGTTCTAAGAGTTTTAGATAGATATGCTGTTTCATAATCCTAAGAATTGCACAGTTGCAACTGGTTATGTGTATAGTTGCATAGATAACTGGGTTACATAGATGTCCTTGAACATTACTGGAAGATAATACTGCTTTTTTTGTCATTACAGTTCTCAATCAGTTGACTTTCGAAACTTACAGATTTAAAATTTGCCTCCTTAAAACATAGTCTCTGAAATACTGTAACTGGAGTTTTGGTGGGTTTTTGATCTTTTTTTTTTCATATCAGTTGACGATGTACGAGGAAAAAAGATGCTAGTTTGATTCCTAATTCCTAATGTTTTGCTGAGTTTGCAGGATGACTGCACAGAGCCTACACCAGTTCCTTGTAAGGGTATTTTTAGCATTAAACCCTGGGTTAGTGTTGGGACATGTGGATGACATGAGAATGTGAGCAGGACCTAAGGAGACTGCTCAGTGAATATTTACTCTAGGGGGTTTAAATTTTATGTGCTGACCTACTGTGCTCTGCTCTGAGGTCTCAGTATTTCTAGTGTTTCTCAAAGAGGCACTGGATATCTCCTCTGTGAACAGCTGATAGAAGAAAAGCCCATTTCATTTGTGTCAGAAAGAGAAAGAATGACAAAGAATATCCCCCTCCTCAGCTGAATGGTAGGGGGGGAGGAAAGGAGGAGGGGAGTGGGAAAGTCCTCCAGGACATTGAGGGCAGGAGAAAGAAGACATCTTAAAAAATTTTCTGAAAAGAGACACAAGACATAAACTTAGAGTAGTGTTCTTCCTGTTGTAAAAATTGTGGATAGAAAAGCCTTGTCTACCTTAAAGATAACCCAAGTTAATCAAAATTTATAGAAGGGCTTTTATGACGAGCTTGCCTAAATAGCGGGGAATAGCAATGCTGCTATGTACCTGCAAAGTGTGTGTTTTTACCTTTGTCTTCTCTGAACTGGAACACATTTGGGGTCCTGAAAGAGTTGCTGCACAAAATATCCTGTTACATTTCACTGCCTATCTTAGGGTATAATAAAGGTGCTGGCATATTCCCATGTAAATATCCAGTTCAAATGCTGAGTTTGAGATTAGGAAAAAAAAAAGTACAACAAAGTGGGGATGTTTTGAGACTTCATGAGTTTTCTTTTTTTAAAAAGGTAACAGTTGTATTGAAAGAGCGTTAAGTCAATCAAAGTACGAAGCTGGTCTCGAAAGATGTCAGGGATGCTAAATTTTAATGCGGTCTGTGGACATTTACTGTCCCTCAGCTAGATCCAGTGAGTACCTGAACCAATCCCAGTAACTGGTAACAAAACAAAGGTATTTTTGGCGATTGAAGAATTCTTGGAAAGTGGAAAAGGTTCAAGTGAGTAATTATAAAAAAAGCCCCTTCTTGTGAATCTGCCCGGGAACCCTTTTTTTAGCGTTATTAGCAGACAGCCCTGTGTCCTTTCCTTTGATGACGGTAACAAGTTCTATGACATTGCCACTTTGAGTTCTTGCTTCATTAGATTGGGTGACTGTTTATTTGAAATTGTAATGAAATATTTACTTTATAGAGCTATAAGGATTAGCGGCGATAATTGAGTGAGGCTGATCCGGAGCTTTCAGTGTAATAGGGCCCCCTTGTTTGAATACAGAGCGCGGGGAGAATGGAGGGGCGAGGGAGCGCGTTTCTGCCTGTCACTTTCCCTCTACATGTTGCTTTTTCTCCCGGAGATAAGTGGGCCTAATGCTGAACAAATACGGGAAATCGGGAGCCACTGAGAATCATTCGCCTCTCGCTTTCCCATGGCAGCGTGATAGACGCCGGCTCAAAAGAGCCCCCCTCCTCTCGGGCCGGCGAGAGGCTGTCACCGCCAGCAAATGCCGCGGCGGAGCGGCCGGCCCGGCGGGCCGCGGCCAGGC
>VZTG01009064.1:233346-311648 GCA_013397845.1 Melanocharis versteri | reverse complement strand
CCTTGGGTGATCTGGGAAAGCGTTAATTGCGGGAGGACAATGACCGGGCTGCAACGGGAACTGCGATCATTAAGTGCAATGTTGCAGTTGTCCGTGCCTCATTATAACGTGCAGACAAGGCAATAAAATGCGTGTTTCACAAACAAATCTTTTAACGAGTGGAGTTCAAGAGCCTCCAGCTGTCCAGATTTACACCTTTTTTTCATTTTTTTTCGTACTTCCCCCCCCCAGTCGTTACTGCAAATAAACTTTATGCCATTTTAGAAGATGCATTTCTACAACAGCAAACTTCCTGCGTTCAGAAATAACTTTTCGCTGCTTCTTTCATTAACAATTAAAAAAAAAAAAAAAAGTGTGTGCTCTTCCAAGTTTCATAGAGAAGCTTAAGTAGCTCCAAAGAAAAATAAACTCCCTCCAGTCCTTTCTACAGACACATGCCGTAGCTTTGCGCTTGCTTTGTGGAATTTTGGAGTCGGATAGATTTTAATATTTGGAGCAGTTGAATTTATATTTTTCTCAAGCAAGTGCAGCTTTAAAGATGGGAAACACTGTTGCCGACTTCATGCGCTTGTTTATTTTTGAAGTCTTAAAGAAAAAAAAAAAGTCAGGAGGAAGAGTAGCTAAATAATCTGATGTAAAGGTCATCCAGCATAAGTACAGCTGGGAACCGGTGAACTATCGGACCCAAGAGTAAAGCAGCCAGAAAGAAAAAAAAAAATAAAAATAAAAGGTAACAGATTCAGCATTGTCCAAAAGTTCCAGACCAGTGATTAATGTGTGAGATAATGGACTTGGGAAATGAGTAAACACTCCCGTGCTCCCTGCTTTGTGCTTGAATGACTTGATGACAAGGGCAGAGCAAGGTGAGAATTTAAACAGGACTACAGGAAAAGAGACAAAGCCCTGCGACAGCAGCCCGGGCGGGAGCGGGGGGGTCACTGGGTGCCTCGACCCCGCAAGGAGCGCACGGAGCCCCGGGACAGTCCCCAAAACGCGGTCATTTAACTTCACGGGTTTTTAAAAGGCGCAATAATGAGACAGTCTTTTTTTTTTTTAAGAACTTGCGTTTGGGCTAGACCCAATCTCGCACTCATCCGAGGTAATACTTGTTTTAAAACTTAAGCTACAACTAGGCATGGTTTGTCTTTCCCTAGATTTGTGTCCTACTGAAGAACTCCTAAATAATGTTTTAACATGAGGTGTATGAGGATGCATTATGAGATATTTTGATGAAAAATACACTTCACGTGCAGTTATGTGATGTTGCGTTTGGTGAACTTCCCTAAACATTTCCTGTACCCTTCTACAGAGATGATGTTTTATTAGTCCATGGCATACAGATAATGTGCCTCTGTCTACTTAGGAATCACTAAAGGCACAAAGATGGTTTCTGACAAAGCAATACTTTGTACCAATCATAATGGTTAACAAATCTTGGACTTTTGTTTAGAATTGTGTTTACTGCTACTAATGAAGGTGGAGTCTTCTGTTTTTCTCATTTTTCTATGTTCTGTACATCTTAGGTATTTTTACTCATTTAAGATTTAGATCTTATAATGCTTATCATCCAATGTTCATGTTGTTGATAACCTGTTGATTTTTTGAGCTATAGCTACTTAAGGGAAAAAAGTGAGATTTAAGAAGCATTTTTCCTTTTGTTATGTGATTGTATTGCGTTTCAGAAATGTTGGTTAATTTAAGGAAAAATGTTTTTTGAACATTTGTGTAAGAATTTGAACAGTTTAGGCTTCACAGAGATGTCATTAATATTGACCCAGATTTATTACATTACTGACTTGCCATCAGAGTGCCACAAGGCCATAGTCATAGGTCTCATTGTTCTAAGGGCTGTACAAAACCTAAATAGCTTAGAGTGTAAGGGAAGAATCCAGATGGATCAAAGATTTTTTTGCCTTTTTAATAATTGACACTATGTCCTAATTGGTCTTATAGAGGATTTGCAAGTCTTTCATGGAGTATTTCTGGTTGAAAAATACCCATGTTAACTTAGCACACATGCTGCACTTAATCAACGTATACAGATTGTGGGAAAGTTCTTATAATTTCTTGTAAAATGGGCTTTATGGCATTTTGAAGAGCATAGAACAAAGGAAATGGAACCAGAAAGGTTCTGTTACAGTAGCTCAGGGTCTATAAAGCTATAAACCTAAAACAGTCCACATTTTAGCAGTTAGGTATGTTCCTAAATGCAGTACAAAATTCTCAGCTTATAATGGGAGACTTTACTACTGTGTAAATAAATAATACTGCTCCAGGTTTTTCTTCCATCTTTGGTTTCTTCAATCCAGGTTTCTTCAGTCTTTGAGCTGAGTATGTGTGAATTCAGTCTCAGAGTGGTTAAATGGAAAAAGTGTGTTCATCATGAAAAGTTGCTTGTTCTTCAATTTTTCCCCCTTTATTTGCATAATTATTCGCTCTCAGTTTAGAAGTTGAAGAGACAATGACAGTCGTAATACTGTGCAACATACGACAGAGTCCCTTCCTCACTGTACAGTATTTTGTGAGTTAGTTTGCGACTCACTAATGCCTGTGTATGAATGTAACTTTGAGCCGTCTTCAGTGGATGTATATATGCCTATGTGTATGCATGTATGACGTACCAGCTTCACTTACTGTTGTGCGTCTTCCGTCTGCGCCACCATCTTTCCCCTTTGGGACAGGAAATTTGCTGTTTGAGCAGCACCCAAAATCTGGGCATAGCTGTACTGCAGAACAGAAGGAGCAAATGTATGATTAGGGCTTCAGTCCCATTAATGGTGTCGCTGCCTTGAAATATGTCTAGATTTTCTGTTGCAAATTAGGAAGATAAAATTTTAAGTAGCCTGGTAAATGGACTTGAAGGTAGCTTTTGCTGTCTTTTGTTGGCCAGATTTCTTGGATGCTACTAATAAAAGCATGCATAAAAAAAGTCAGTGAGTGACTTGAAACTCCCTAGTCCAGTCAAATGCAGGTTGGTATGAGATCAGGTGCTTGCTCATATGTCATCAAATAATCAGTCTTTCAATGAGAGTATATTTACTCTTTGATATACTTTCTGATTACATTCATGTGTGGTTTATTTCTTAATGTGAGTTCAAATCCTGTTACTATATACTGATTATTTCTTTTGTCTTACATTTCATACCTATTTAAGGCTTCCACTTAGAATGTTAAATTGGTTCGTCTTCCCTCTTTAAGTAATCCATGCACAAAGTATATACAGAGAGAATCTGGGTACCTAATTCATCATCATCCCCTCATTTATACATCTGAAAGTTAATGAAAGGGGACCAGCACTGTAAATAGGTCATTGCTTTCATGGCTGCCACTTATTAGGTAACTTCTGTGCTTTCAGTCATATCAACTGAGGCCAGAATAAAGCCTGAGCAGTAATTTTCTTCTGTTGGGTTTTTTGCGTATGAATTCTGTTGTGATTTCGTTGTCGTTTTTCTTGCTTCGTTTTTGAATCCTTTTCCATGAAACTCACTTGTAGGGACTTCTGTTGTAGTTTGTAGCCTCCTGTCCTGGACAGACAGCTGAAAAATGTGAGCTCTAAAGCGCATATTGTTCTTTCATTCTGGAGACTTCTCAGTTCACCTTGATTTGATCCAGTTTCATACAAGAAGTTACATTTGTGATGCCTTCCTGTAGGGATCTCTGGCACTTTATACTGTTTGTCTCAATTACTGCTCTGGTGATGGTCTGCAGTATGTAGTTATGTATCTATAAGCCAGTTTGGCCCTGTTTTTTCTTGCTGTAATAAAATTTTCTCTTTCAACTTGCCATACTACAATTAATTTTCACAAAGTCCTTTTAACTGCGCATTAGGAATGATGTGGTATTAACTATATACATTGTTAATTTTAAAAATTAATTTTACATGACATGGTAATTTCCACACACTCTACCTTTAAGCAGTGTTATCTTTGCAAAAAATAAGCCAAATGGAGAAGAGAGAAAGATGTAAGAGGTCACGTAATTTGCAGGTGCTCTTGAATGTAACAGAAGTTTAAAGCAGTCTAAAGTTTGACTTCTCTAGTTTGTATTGGAAAGGAGAACAATCAACAGGAAATAAAGACAGCTGTCAAACAACAGAACTAATTCATTTGATCATTTGAGTTATCTTTCACATTGTCAGAGGTAAAAATAGCTACATTATTTTACCTGTCCAACTATACCCATTAGCTTATGTTCAAGACAGGCATTTATGGCATTATCAGAGTAGAATAAAGTCCAATATTATTTTTCAGATGAGAGAATTTTTTTTCCCCATTAGTTTTCTTCTGAGAATACTGGGGAAGATTCAAAGCAAACACATATCTGATAATGTCTATTTTAGAGTTTCTTTCTGCTAGCCTTAGATACATTATTTTTACCAAGGCATGCTATTTGTTTTCTATTTTGAAAGCTACAGTAGTTGCTATAAAAAGGTTAAATTTGCAAGGATTTATCACACAGCAGTAACTGAGAGCTCCCACTCATTTCCTATTTGAAGTACAGGGGAAAAAAAAAACCCCTGTGTGATTGCTGTTGGCAAATGAAGACTTTTAAAATGGTACCCGCTGTAGCTTCAGTAAGAAGTGTTCCTATGTCTTCATAGAAAAAGGGGAGAGAAGGGGCAAACTGACTTACTAAGAAATGTTTGATTGATCCGTAAAGTAATCTGTTCCTGAAGAAAGCTATTCCTGAAGGAGCCGCACAGCATACATAAATCCCGTTACTTCTCTGTCTCCAGATATGTTTGTCATTGTGCTTGTGGTACACATAGGTAGATTAATAGATACATGCATAGAATCCTACGTACTTACTGCTTTAAGCTATTGCATGTTCAAACAGATGTTGAAGCCAAGATTAGCCTTTTTTTTGCATGTGCTAGTAGTGTGCAAACCTTTTAAAGGCGTCTATGAATTATTACTTTGGTTCAGCATGAGTGCAGTAAGAAGAAATGTACCTCATCTGTAATACACTGTGTAGACTAATATCAGCTTCTTTTTTTCTTATATTGCAGTGAGATATTGATCTGGTAAAATGGTACCATATTGGAGCTGTCTGTTGTGGTATTCATCATGCTGTCACATCCCTAGTGCCTTGGAGTTATTGAAAAGCGGAATTGAGGGAGTTCTGTCATTGTGTGTTGCAATCCATTCATAAGAAAGTTCACTAAAGCATCTGAAGTAGTGTTCTTGCTTATTTATTTATTTACATCTAGTGAGAACCATTTCACTTCTTCGAGGTACAGAACCCTTCTATTTCAGGCCCAGGGACGTCGATAGGCTTGGTTACCTCTCCTTGGACATCTTTCTCTTGTGTAACATTTGTTCTTTAGTCAAAGCTCACACCTGCTGCCTTTAGGGACGCTTATGCATTTGGGTTCTGTCCTTTGGGAGTAATAGATCTGAAAGCTGTGGCTTCATTGCCCTTATACTTTTATCTGATAGCTGTGAGAAGGTAAATGATAAACTTTTTTATGTAGAAAGCTTTTAGTTTCTTCCCACACTAAAGTATCAGCTAATGTTGAAAGAGCTTTCAAAAATATGTAAAGATACTGTCAATCTGCCCTGAGTAGATTAAACAGTTTGAATGAATTATTTTTGTTTTGGAGTCTGCCTGGCAACCTGATGATGAATTTAGAAGGATGCCATGTTTTCTGTAAGGCCATGATGAAAAGGGGATTTATTTACACATATAAGAAACAAGCTAACTATTTAAGCTAGCCAAACCAAGGGTCTGCTCTGCAGCTACAACTGCCTGACTTCTGTAGTTTATACATACACTGTAAGTAATCACACCCAATTTAAATTTAGTATATAAGAGTTTAGCAGAAGAGCAATTAAATTGTCATTTTCTGATTTTAAAAGTTACAAAGAGAATGAAGAAAAAGCATAGAAATTACAGGTTGATTTTATCTTGCAAGGTGCCAAGGATGTCTTGTGACTCTGCGGGCCCATAATTCTAGTCAGCTGCACTGTGAATTGGAAATGTTTTCTGAATTGGTCACAAAATTCTTCATAACTACATGAAGTGTATTCATTTTTTATATTCAGACATTTTAAGAAAGAAAAATTAGAATACTTTTGTCAATGTTGCAGTTCCTACAGCTAAAAAATTATGTTAGTGTTAGTGTTACTGGATTTTAAGCAGGTGGTGTTGCTTTCATAGTTTAATAAGAATTTATATTGTGTTTTGATATTGGTGCAAAACTGACTTTATTATGGGTCTATTATGGCCAAATGTGCAGTACTTTTTAATATACAACCACAGCATGCTCTACAGTTGCTCAGAAGGAGCCTTCTGTGCTGTTAGGAAATATGACATGAATGCATATTAAGATTTATCCATGTTCTGTGTAATATTCCTAAGAAGTCCAATAACTTGACAGAAGTTAATGGAAGGCATAGAATTCAAAGCACATTGCTATTACTTACTAATTTATTTGCTCCTTTTTCCCCCATTAAAAATATGCTTCTTTAGGTTTGCACAGCAAAACAAAAACTTACCTTAAATGCCCCAAAGGAAATGAAATTTAGGGCTGAAGGTACACTCTTCAGGCTGGTGGCTGGGCAACGCTTCAGATTATGTGACTTTCATATGTGGCTTTGTGGATTAAACAGCTCAGCTGCTTCTATGGTTGTGGAGTTGGATGAATTACCAGTTGAATGTCTGTGAACTCTACTATTACCTTCCTGTTTAATGTGTGTAGGACTTTTTTATATTCTCTTGAATTGTTTTCTGTGCAGCTGTTGGGAAAAGAAATGTTTTTGTTTTCTGCATTTCCATATAGTTGAAGGAATTTTTGCTGCAGTGTAGAAAAGTGACTGCAAGAAGTCTGCTCTGTGATGTATTTCAGGCTTTTCAGAAAAAAAAGAGAACCCTACCTCCTCCAATACATGAAGCTGATGTTTTTTTAAAATTTCCTTCAAGGTCCTACCTAACTGTCCTTGGCCCCATATTTCTAGATATCACGGAATCATAGTATCAAAGAATAGTTTGGATTGGAAGAGACCTTTAGAAATCATCTAGTCCAACCCCCCTGCAATGAACAGGGACATCTTCAACCAGATCAGGTTGCTCAGAGCCCTGTCCAAACTGACCTAGAATGTTTACCGGGATGGAGCCTAAACCACCTCTCTGAACAATCTGTTCCAGTGTTTTATGACCCTCTTTCAAAAACTTCTTAAAACATCTAATTAAAAACCGACCTTCTTTTAAACCATTACTCATTGTAGGGCCACCGCAACAGAGCCTGCTGGAAAGTCTGTCCCCATCTTTCTTGAAGGCCCACTTCAGGTACTGGAAGGCTGCTCTAAAGTCTCTCCAGAGCTTCTCCAGACCAAACATCTCCAACTCTCTCAGGCTTTCTTCATAGGAGAGGTGATCCATCACTTTGATCCTCTTCATGGGCCTCCTATGGACCCACTGCAACAGGTTCACATCCTTCTTATGTTGAGAGCCCCAGATCTGGAGTCTGGAGAGTGGAGTAGAGGACTAAAATTCCCTCTCTTGACCTGCTGATTGCATTTCTCTTGGTGCAGCCCAGGATACAGCTGGCTTTTTGGGCTGCAAGAGCATGTTGCTAGGTCATGTCCAGCACTGTTCATCCTTTATAGTCCCATCTTTAGAGTTTTCAGGAACTATCTCCCAGAACTGTCTTCACAACTCTCCATGCCTACTAAAGACCACTTTCTGATTGGTTGTCAGGGTGCAGCATTCCTCCTGTGAAGTTTCTTTGCTTCAGTCCTATGAGCACACGTTTGTGGCTCCTCAGAACCTCTCTCTTCATTTCAGTAGTGTGTGTGAGGACTGAGCTGTCCTTATGGGGAAGGAAAGACTGTGTACTGGCTGTGAGGAGAAGAAATGACAGTTCAGCAGCACCTGGAAGCTGATGAGGAAAAAAAAAGAAAGACTGAATCGTAGGTGGATAAACTGAGGGAAGCTCAGCATTGTAAACCTTAAAGATAATGGAAAAGTCTCTGTCCCTCAAAATGAAAATAGTGAGGATGATAAGACCAATGCTTCTCTATATTACAACCTTTTTGTAGATATCTTATTCTTTTTTCCCCCCTCCCCTGCTTCATCTGTTATTGTCTTTTTATATGTACGCTGTCCGGAAATGTGTCTTCATCTATGTTTGGAAAACATCTAGCATACTGTGGGGTGTTATCACAGTGTAAAAAATAACTCCCAGGACAAGATTCTATTGCAGTATTTATAACCAATTTCAGGAGAAGGAGGATCAGGTTCATTCTTTATGGCTTTCTCAACTGTGCCTGTGTATTGAAGACATTTGATTTACTTAACATATGGCCAAGTGAACTGTTGGGCATATTGGGAAAAATATGTGAAACTACTTTGAAATGTTGCAAATGTGTTTGGAGACCTTTGTGCCACACCGAGCGTTTCTGTTGTTATTCAATTACTCTGGTTTGTTTTTTTGTTTCTTTACCTTTTAAACACTGGACAGTTACATTATTTCTTTGAATCTTGTCAAAGATATTGGTATAATTATGAAGTATTTATCTGCTTCTTTGAGAGATGCCAATTTATATGTCTCTAGGTAATCTGCCCATCTTCTAAGTTCTCTCCCTCTCTCTTACCCAGTGCAAACGTGTATACTGCCATAATGAAATCATTTCCATGTCCTATAGAGTATTTAGATCAACAAGACCTTCACTTATTAGAAAGGGCAGAGTTGTAATGCTTTTGGCAAAGCCATTATTGTGGTATTGGTATTCACTAGAAAGGACAGAAATAGAACAACACTGGCCTCCATAAACAATTCCAATTTGATCTGTGTACATGATAAAATCTTGGCTTCTCAATGCATTTAGGTGCTGTCATAGCTGTTGTTGCCAAATAAGAATGCAGTGTGATGTTATTATAGTAAACAGCACTTAAGCACAGCTGGCAGAATTGATCAGGGCCACATTAGAGTGAACTTCAGCAGATGACTGACGCAGCAGAAACAATAACTGAATATGCAAACAGTTCTTGCAATGAATGCTCTGGGGATCAGGCACCATTATTTTTGACTTTGAACAGGGAAAAGGGGCAGATTTGTAACCTCCTTCCACACAAAAGGGTTCTGGGTATTCTGTAAACATCTGACTGCCATTTATAATAGTAGCTAGTTACAAAGCAAAACTCTAGACTCCCTTGACTATTTACATTTCATTAATTATTAAAGAAAAAAACCATAAATATCAGATAAGTTTGTTTAATGTTTCACACAGGATTTTTTTTCTTTGCTAGAAAAGCCTTTTCTCAATTAATGTTAATCATCGAGGACTTCCTGTTTAAATTGCACAGAAATGCGTGTTTGCCTCAGTAAGGGCTTTTTTCCCCTTCTAATTATTATGAGAGCTAATTATGTGACCACGTATTGCCATTCTTTTATTGTAATAATTCGGATTAGTAAAAATAAACATAGGATAAATAGTGTAGAAACCTCATTCTTGCACAATGTAAATCAGAACTTCTCTTCATATCTTGGTAATTTGCGCACCAGACATTACCAAAATATTTAAAGTCCATGTAAACATCTATTCATGCTTGTACTTTTACATTGTACAGTGTCATCTTTTGATTTATTTGACCATTAATGCAAAACAAAAAGTACAACAATCCAAACTCAAACAATAGAAAACTTCTTTTTCTGTCTTTTTAACTGAGTCTGCCTACTCATGTAATGATTTTTTTTTTCTTCAAACAAGATGTACATTAAAAATTATGTGATTACAATGGAGGGAAACAGAAGGTGGAGGTCAAGGCAGAAATAAAAGGCTATATTAATTGAACGCTTGACTTTCCCTTACATAAGACCCTATGAAATATTTTAATTTCTCACTGGCTCTGCTTGAGAAATGTGGATGGAAGCTGTGCTGAGGATTTCATTCAAGTGTTGTGTGATACGGAAAAGACTGTTGATGGACACTTGTCGGAGTCCAGCTTCATAGACTGGTGGCATCAAATTCTGTTCCGAGAGGCTGCCATCGCTTTGTCATTGCCAAAATTAGACTAAGACTCGTACTGGGGCTTCACAGAATGCCTGTGAAGTTCTTGTAACAGTCGTTAAGTTTGCTCATTAGCATCTTACTATAGACAGCTCCCTTCTTCCCCTCCTCCCATTCTGAGGGCAGAAATAAGCAGCTCCGAAAATGTAAAAGTGTAATGTTTCCTGTTAATTTTACTTCGACTTTTTATTTACTCTAATCCTCTGACTTTTACAGCAAAATCATAGACACTCATAGAGAAACTTGAGTTTCTCTTCTAATTTCTTGGAGGTGGGATTCTGTATAAATCACACAGAGTTTGCCCCAGAACAGGTGCTCACAATTTTATGGTCATTTTATGGCTTCTTCCTACCAAAACTAATTTCAACCATTCCCCCAAAAGCAGTGTTACACAAACGCAATATTCTTATTAATCACAAGAAAACATTTGAGCTGAGCTCCTGGCGTCTCTTTTTACTGCATTTTCTCTCATTAAACTCACTTATCAAAAGACAAGGGGCATAGAGATGAGTTATAAACTTCTGGAAACAGTTGCACAATGCTGTGATGAGACAGCACTTCAAGCCTTCTGTGTATGTGCACAAATGAAGCCATATCCCATCACTCTGATACATATCACTAAATAATGGGCTTTAGCATGGATGTCTTCCAGTCTCACTACCAGCTCACAGCCCAAGGATGAACTTCAGAGTAGTTATGAATTTATCCAGCTTGAAGCAGGAGAGCCTAGGGAAACAGCAATTGTGCTTTAAGGGTTCAGACACTTTTTGTTTTTTTTGTGTGTGACATGAAGTGGTCAACATCTTGAATAGATCCGAGCAGTCCCATGGAAATGACTGTGATAGGTCTACAGATTTAGTAAGACTGTGATTTACTAGGTCCTTTACTTTAGGATTCCAAGTCATGCAAGATTATGTGAAAACAGAGTAATGAAGGGCAAAAGTTGTTATCCAGATTGAAGAGGAGGAAGAAAAAATGCTCAGAAAACAGCTGATTAGAGAGTAAACATGTCTCCTCTCTGCCTGATATAGATACATAGTCTTATACTGACCTTCTATATTAATTATTTCTATGTCAAATGTCATGAACTGCTTCACCACCTGAAATTTTAAGTCGTCACGGGCTGAAAATTACCACAATTATGCATTTCCACTAGAACTAAAAGATGTGGGTTCAAACTGGTAGCGCTGTGTGCACCCCGCCTACCAGTAGTAGCAGTGCGCTGGTGTGGAGCTTCAGAGTTTCTGCAAACAGACTGTTGGGCTTAAAACTGCCTTATCACCAGAGAGGTTTTCACTTTGTCTGGTGTCTGTGGATATTGCCAAACTTCTCAGCTGACAGATTCCTGATTTTTTGGGGTATCGTCTGTAAGGGAGTGGAGGTGGTTTTGACTCTTTTCAAAAATGTCAGCTGAGTCTTTTTGCTTTCCACTGACATTTGTCAATACCTTCCACTGACATTTCATACAGAGAAAACCAAGTGGATCTGTCCTGGCAAAAGGTAGTTTATTGTGGCTGGACCAGGACATTGATCTGTCCATAATGTAAAGCCAGGAAGCAATGCATTTTCCTGGTTTAACTTGCGTGTTTTGTTTCTCAGTAAAAGGGTCCAACGCTCATGTTACAAGTTCAACATTGGTATCACTGGCTTTTCCTGACAGGTCCTGTAATGACAGCTGACAGTTGGAAGCTTAACTGGGTAAAAGTACTAATCTCTTCAGTAGTTCAAGTTCCCATAAATATTAAGTTAGTCAATTTTATCTGCCTTTCCTTCATTATTGGATCTATGATCAAATTAAAGTAATAAAATCCATGTCCATTATGCTGTTTTGTGGTCTAATTTTGATTGCCAGTATAGATACAACTCACGTAGACAAGCATTTATGAAAGTCAAAATGAAATACTTGCATTGCTTTTCTGAAAATATGTTTCTTTTATTTTTTTCCCCCAATTTTGAGTGGCTTAGATTTTGGGAAACAAAACAAAACAAGTATCTGTCCATATGGGTTTTTTTAATAATTATGCCAATCCTGCTGTCAATGAAGTGAGCAGTTGCCTTAGGCTGCCAAAGAAGAAAAATTAATGTAATATTATGTAGTAGTGTAGTATTATGATACTATGTAGTAGATTCATGTAGATTCATGAAAATTTGTATCACTGGTCTGGTAGAGGATCAGCTGGATTCTACATTTGAAGATAACTCTTTAGGATCCAGGCATAAGCATCTCCTGTTTTCAAAAACCCAGTATTATACATAAGCAGTTACAACTTTGCAGTGAAATGTCTCTTTAAAAAAAATACGGTTTTTTTACTGTACTTAACTTTACAGAAGAAGCTCTCTATTGTAGTTTTTTCTTTCCCATTGTTTTGGTTTAGACTTTCTTTTTTTTTTTCTTTTTTAGAGGAGAGAAACCCCGCAAATTAATTTGTTCCAGTTCTACTCTCCTTTACTTCTCTCTTGAATATTGGTGATGACATGATTACTGTCAGTACAAATCTGGAAGTTCAATGAAAGATCTTTTGAGCTCAGTTTTATATCAGTTAAAAAAGACAGATGTGACTTTGGAATTTTTTTATAAAAAGTTTCCACACTAACTGTTTTTGGGAGGAGCCTAGTGTATATGAAATACTGGAACACAATGATGCTAAAATTAGATAATGTAGCATTTAATAATTTCAGAAATGCTTATTTCTATAATAGAATATGACAGCTGGTGTTATTATGGTCTCCTTTGTGAGTCTCAGAAGTATCTGGATATGTCAAGAAATGATTTTATTTTATTGTTAATGTATTCTTTTAATTTTAACAGATAACAACAATAATAACATAGTTCAGTTCCCATTAAAAAATAAGCACAATTATCCATCTTAAATTTTTCTACACATTAATATTCTAGATGCATATGTTAGACCATTTTAATATGTGGTGAAGCTTCTGAATAAAAATCACATTTCCATGTGATACGGTAAAAAGGACTGGTTTTTTCGTGACTGCTTTTGATGGGGGAAATTTCTTGTTTATATAGGCCAGAGTATCACAGTTTTTAATTTTGTGCCATCACATTATTTTTGGTATCCTTTAAAACACAGGGCTTGGATTTGTGAATAGGTTGCATCAGTATATTTAACTTCTGTGTGAAAAAAAATAAAAAGGGAACTGTTTGTTTAACAGTGTTCTTTCGTCTTAATTTGTACATATAACTGGATGGGAGTTTCTGGTTAAAAATATTAATAAGAAGCCTTTCATTCATCAAATTAACAGATGATAATACAAAATTATCTATGGAATAGTACAGATTAATCTTATGCAGGCTAAATCTAGAAACATGCACACCTAATAAATTTAGTATGTCTGCTTCTCTGTTTACTTACAGTGCCTCATGCATGCACGGAGAAAACTTTTCTGATTTAAAAAGCCAATATATATGTTGGTGGAAATTAAGTGTATTTGGCTTGCACAACCAAGTTTTAGCCCGAGCACCTCCTTCTTGTCTTCCCTTATCATCTCGTAAAAGGAAGGGCAGAGTTTTATCTAATCTGTTACCCTTTCTGTGGTATTTGCCAGTAGAGGCTGCTTAGGATATAGATCCTTCCATGTTTGCACACACTATATTCAGGCAATCAGTGATTTACAGATTTCCAGGCCTGAATTACATCTTGACTCTCTTAGATGGATTTAAATTTTCTAATCTCTTTCTGAGCAGAATTATGGTTTGACTATCAAAGCATCCTCTGGCATTGACTTTCATGGGCATTGCTGAAATAAAATATTGCCTAAATTTATTCCAGACCTGTTGCCTGGTGTTTTCATAGGGTACTCTCAAGTTCTTATGGAAAATTATGGAACAATTAGATAGTTCCCTTGTAATCCTTTCCACCTTACTTGTGATTTTTTCTTGTCATTCAGGTGAGTCTGAATCCTGATTGCTGTTTTTTTGCATCTTTTGTAGTTCCACCAAACTGTTTCAAAGTTGGGGTACTCAGAACTGCATAAGTTCAATACATACCCTTGTTATCTGCTCTTTGTTCATATCATAAATTCCACAATATGGATTTACAGTCCTGTTTCTCAGTGGCATGGTTTATGGAAGAGGTTTTTCATGTAAATCCCAGTCTTCCCCCCATCTGTCTCCCCTGCCCATTTGCCTAAATATGCTTGCAAATATAAAGTGAATGCCTAGTGAATCATTTAGCACCCAAGAGTAAATACAAAAGCTCCAAATATATATTTTTTTTCTTGTACTTTATTGTACTGATTTGGGATTATGGTCTTTGAAGGCAGAGTTTGTTGATATTGCCAAGATGATATGTCCAGATGAGAGAGGCCTGTTGCTACAGGCTCCACAAGACCCAAAGGACAGTTCTTGTCTCAGCACAGAAGATGAGTATCACTAGACAAATATATATGCAATTTCAGCTGCACAGGAGGGAGAAGTGAACATGCCCCTTGGGGAAAAAAAGCTTTCCTATGCCGTGTTTGGCTCCAGAAATGTCAGAGTTCTGTAGGAAAACAAAATAACTTGAAATGTTGAAGTAGTAAAATTTGGTTGGCAACCACAACAATTTCAGTTATTTAGTTTTCTTGGGTAATCAATTTGTCCACTCTTGGAGATTTCCTATTAATTGAAGGAGTTGCCCATCTTATTTTTAGGTGTTTGGTGATAGGTCTAGTTCCATCTACTTCTTAGTTGATTTACTGTTAAAAAAAAAAAAAAAAAAATTATTCTGAAGTTCTTCTTTCAGGCCAAACCTTAGCATTTAGAGTATCTGAAATCCCCAAGAACTTTGGAGACACATAAGAAAAATCAAAAGGCGACAGAAGTTCCAGGAATGAAAAGAATTTTAAAATGTCTAATGTTAAAGCGCAGTTCAACTGAGCTCTGATGCATGTGCACAACTCTATGCACATTCTTAAATCCAGTGGGACCTCAGCATATGGCCAAGTGATTTGCTAAATTGGGACCTAATTAAGGACAATTGTAAAAGTAGCTGCTATTTAAGCAATTATGGAATCTTCAGTTAGATTTTGACTGGAACTCTGAAATTAAAAGTCTCCTATAATCAGCATTTAATCTGTATCTCTTTTTGCTTAAAACAAAAGACTAAGTAAAGAAAACATGCTATTATTAGTTCAGAATTACATACCACAATTTACAACATTATGTACTTCTAAAGGATTTAACAGATCTGTATTTAAAAAATTATTATAATGAAAAGTATTTTCTACCAGTAAAAGGCAGAAAAACTCAGGGAGAAGTTACGGTGATGTATATTCTTTGGATCACTAGTGCACAGCTGTGATTCCTTTAGACTCTTGACATTTTAAAGGTTTGCTGTCTTACAGTTCTCTGAAGTATTTACAGCGTGATGTTGTTGCTTCCTATCTAGTATACATTTATGAAACTATGTTAGAATTTAAGCAAATATACAGTTTTGTAACATGAAATAAAATGACTGAAGGGAGTAGTGCTTTGTAAGTTTTAGGCTTGAAACTGTTTAGAATCAAGGAGTTTTGATCTTGGTATTTCAACTATTACTAATTATGATTTCTTTTGCGATGCTTTGATATCCAAGTTTTTCTTTTATATTTTCATTTTTAAAGCATTTCCAATAGATTTCTCATATTATGGAGCTTTGAGGAGGTTGCATATTGTTGAATGCAGATAAAAGTGAGACTTTTCTCAAGTTTGTCATGGTGGGCAATATTAAATTGAGGTATAATATCTGGACTTCTTGTCCACATTTTGCATTACTGGAAATAAGCCTTGCAGTCATCACATCCCATTGGTAGCTCCTTATGCGTGCTTTCTAGAGATGTGCTTTGCTCAAACTAATACCACTTCAAAGGTGAGAAATTGTTCACAAACTATTTTGGTGGGCATAGCATAAAACCTCATCAGATAACAGATAGGTAAATATAAAACAAGAAATACTGTGGAAACTGCAGTGTAGCACTTCCTTGACGAGTTTAATTTTTGGCAAATCTATAAGTTAGAGTTCCTTTTAATTTTTTTTTCTCTGCATGGCCAGTAGCACCAATGACTTTGTGTGAGCTGGTAGAGGACTGTTAATTCCAGTGACTGGGATCATTCTGATCACAGCACTATAACTTGGAGCAGCTTGCAGTTTCCTGCAGTGTCTGAATATTCCCTTAAAAATCCATCTGACCTTTCCTGTTGCCATGAAAGAGAATTATATCCCACCTCTGCCTTTGCTTTTCCAATATTAGGAAAGTCAAACTTTTTCCACCTTGCCTTGGGAGCCTTCACATTCCATCATCACACTTTTGGTCCTTCTCTATTTCTTTTATTTCTCTGTGAAGTTTATTTTTCTGAAGAATGTTGTCTAAGGCTAGACAGACAAAATATCCCACTGATACCTGCTATGTCAGTCATAGTTTCTGATCTACCAGAAGTACATTGCCTGGTATGTTCAAGGATGAGATTTGTCTGTTTCATCACTGTGGCACATTGGTGGTTGATAATCACCCAGGGATCAGCTAATAAACCTGGATATTTCTTCTCCTTCGTTATTCCCTCCTTAGGAGTTCTTAGCTTACATCAGCTACTCTTATTTATAGTTCCTGAGTGAGTGACCTTGCACTTTGCTCCATTAAAATTCATCTTTCCTCAAGACCATCCTGTTATTTCAGTGTGATGCTCAGCCCTCTTCCAACTTTGTGTCATCAATATGTGTGTTGGACATTAGTATATTGTTTAAAAAGACTTTTCCAAAGCCTGATTCTCGATTAACTCTGCTACTAGTTTCTCTCCACTGTGACATTCCCTTTGTCCAAGAAAATGGTACTTTTCATTCTTTGTTTACTTACCTAAAATTAATATCTTTGTATTTTACTGCTGAATACATATCTTTTTCATACTTCCTAGAATGCAAACTGACCTTTCAGAACTGACAGCATAGGAAGGGATAATTTTTAATACCTGAGATAATTTTGAAAAAGCCGTCACTGTTTTGTCATCTTTGTTGTATGTGCACTCAGTTTATTTTTATCAAGTATGGACATGATTTTGACATTATATAAATTCTTTTATGCAGATCTAATATTTTTGGTTAAGTTGTAGAGTACGTTTAGTTTTCAGTAATTACTAAGGGATATCATAAATGATTCCAGTACTCGCAAAACAGGAACATGGATGGAAGTCAGTAGTTAAGATGCTAAAAAAATGACAAAGCTTTACATGTTTTGTGGGCAGGAAAGACTGGTCACTCCTAGAAAGAACCTAGCCTGGCGTCTTGGCTAATAAAGAATGGGTCTGCTCAAAAAAGGAGAAGGGCTGAATGCATACTAGTGGGACTTCAAATAAGGAGTCAAGAGAATTCATGACACATCATAATATAGAGATTAATAGGCAATCTTTAGCTTTATCTGTCCTCAGACAGCTTTAAGATGTATAGTGACTGGAGATCTAGCTGAAAAAAAAACACTATCTTTGTGTTTTGATATGGGAATTGTGCCATGAAAATCATAATTTTGTTTACTGGAAGATTTTTTTTATTATTATTTTGTGTCTGTATTGTGTATTTTTACAAAGAGTACATATTAAGTACTGAAATGACCTTTTATGTTTAAAAGCGTCTAGTTCCCATTTTTGTTTTATGTTTTGTAGATCTGTTTTTGTTTGGTCAGAAATAAACTAAGTTTAGCCAAATGGAATTTTATTTGTTTACTGGAATCTGTAAAAACCACAAAGAGAATTAGTTTAGAGTAGTGTTTGTGAACTAACTCAACCCTAAAACTTCTGCAGTTGTGTTAGTTGGAAGTTCTGCATATCATATGATGCTTTAAGAGACTTCAAAACGTGACATAAGCTTCACCCTTTCAAATGGTCCTATAAACCCTTTGATTTTTTTCCTGGTTTTTGTCTTGAGAATTCTTTTTGAAATGATTTGGAGTTTCTTAGGCCTATAAATAAATTCTAAGATGTGCTATTCCATCAGTTGTCCCATGTTACAAGCTGGTTTGTGGTTTTTAGTGTATTTACTTACAGCAACCATCTGGTTTATCTCTTAGTCATATTGCTTTGTGAATGACTGATTTTAAAATACACTGGATTATTATGACTTACAAAAATATAACAATTATCCAATTATACAGATATAAAAGTCATTATATGTTAAAACCTTTTTTCTGTATTGCTTTTCATGACTGCAAGTCAAAATGTGAAATAAAGAAAAAAAAATCACAAGCGAAGAGTGCATGTCTGCATCTGTGTATAACTGATCATGTCCGACAGAAGCAGAAATGATGTTAAACTTCCCAGGAGCAGGATCTACTAACAGAGATGTGTCAAAAATGGAACAGTGTGTGCCTTATTTTCTCTGAGTGAGATGCAAAGATACACCAGGCTTTTGTGAGGAAGGTTACATATTTTCCTAGTGTGCAAGTGATTCAAAGAGATGCAGATAATTTTAAAAATAGTTATAAACTTCCTTACCTTTTTATTGTATTTGGTGTATGTTTCATTGAACTCTCCTGGAGCTATTTGTACTCACTCTATATAAATTGATATTGTTGCCTTTATGAAAAGCTGGAGGTTAATTAAAAAAAAAAAAAAAAAGAAGTTAAATTTCCGTTAATTTAACATGTTTTCCCCCCGTCTCCATTTAAGTTGGAACAGATTCAAAGCTGGTTTAAAGGAATATTTAATGGAATGATACTTACTCTGGGAACTTTTGTCACCACATAAGAAGAATTAGTAATTTTTAATATTGAGAGGCAATTTGGTACAGGGTAAAGCAGCTCAGAGTACAGATTCCACCACTTTAGGCTAACGTACAATCAGTGAATTCAATTTTAAGAGAGCAAGGGTGGTACTGGGCTTACTTATTCTCTGCAGTGTACAGTGTAAATGTCTACATCTGAGCTTGTCATCTAGACTCTGCATATAGTCAGCAGAGAGAAATTCTACAGAGCTATTAATATCATCATCAGGTAGGCATAGAAAATAAGTGAATTGTGACATAAAAATGCTTATTGCTTAACATGGATTACGGAAAGATCACAGAGTGACAAACTCAACTGGCAACATCTGCATTTTAAGTGTCTGTATGTAAGGAAGATAAAGGGTCTTTTCGTTCACCTGACTGAATAAATGGTAAACTGCATGTTTACTAAAAAACATTCACACTTTTTTCTTTATGTTGAAAATGTGAAGCCAGACAAATATTTGAAGCCTTATCCATGTTAAATATTCTCTGTGTTTTCTAAACAACTATCAAAATATATTGTCTTCACTTTGAAAAACAAGATCTTCTAAAGCATTCGTGAGGTTTTTGTGTGTTAATGGTTCAATTGTTAGTGTCCTGGCATATTTTGATTTAAGCAATTTTTACTGCTGTGTGCGTCCTTCTGGCTCTCAATCCCAAAACTTGTTAATTCCTCATTTCGTTACCTAAAATTGCACTCATTCTTTCATTCAGAATAGTTAACTTAGTAAAGCATTATCTGAAGAACAGTTGTTTTTGCAGAAGTATTGGTGTTTCAGTAGGTTACTGAAAATTTTATTTCATAGTGGATTATCTTAGACAAGGAGCAGAAGTTTTACATTAGCTCTATTGATGAAATTTCTTTGAGGAATTAAATATATATACTTGTTTTTCACCAAGGTGCTCGCTACAGCCTTGAAATGCTCTCTAGGCTTGGGGCAGTAGGCAGCGACTCCAGTTCAGGAGAAACCGGAGAGTGAAAACCCAATTAGTTTTAAGAATGACTTAAATAACCAGTGAAGGTAGAAATTGTATGTTTAAATATAGAAATAGCTACATGTTCCCTTTTCTAAGCTCTGCCAGAGGAAAGGAAGACCATGTCATGTGGCTGAAGGAGCTTGAAAACGATTAACACCTTAAGTTGCCTCAGCCAGAGATGATCAAAGTCTTAACATCTCAGACAGTGCCACGACTAATGCTTCCCTTCAAGTAAATCTATTTTGTGGCAGAATAAGTCAAAAGACATAGCCTTCCGTCCTGTTGTCTGCAAGTATTCTTCCTTTCTGTACCGTTCGTGGGAAGAATTAGAGTTTGACCCTACTTGCTCCTTCCTAATACTCTTATGAATTAATGAAAAAAAACCATGGTGTAAGTACAGCATTGAGTGCTTCAAGCTAAAAAAAGAAAATTAAAAAAGAAAAAGATAGCATTCATAGAAACCAAGTCATCAAAGTTCAGAGGCTAGAGCTGTGCTGTTATTGAATGCTTTTGATAAGTTCTGCTTCGTGGTTTCCTTTGGCTGAAGTAATTCATCTGCTTGTGTCACTGCCTCTCGGTGTGCATGGCTGGTATGAATCTCTACTTTGATACTCTCTGTCCTACTCTGTAATATGGTATTTTGTCTGTTCCCAAAACCATGAGTACTGAGAACACTACAGCTTGCTCTTTAAGTGACATTATTCTTTTAAAATATGGGAAATAGAATTGAAAATGACCCTTCTAAGCCTTAGCATTAGTGATTTTGAAAGTTGATTGACCTAACAGAGATAGGTTTAAAGCTGTGAGTGAAAAGATATTTGACAGAGTAAAGCCAGCAGTGGAGAGTCTGTAGGTCTGTGGCTTTGAGGGGGATGTGTAGATGAACAGAAAAATTCCAAGTGGTGGATAGAGAATCTCTGTACTAGTTTTTTGCTCACAGCATCTTTTTCAAAATGTTATGTTTGAGATATTACTTTTATGAAATTGCTTTTCTTGTGCACTCTATGTTGTGCTGTGTTTGAAGTCCCTACAGGGACTTCAGTTTAATAACTGTGCTGTAGGTCTTGTTCAATTCCTTATAACTAAATTCATTCAAATATTTGGGACTGTTGCTTTCAGTGGTTGCGGTTGCTGTGCTTAGTTCTGACTGATGCATAAGGAATTCAAAGGTTTAAATAGTTTATTTGTTCTTTGTTGGACACATTTGTAGCCTAAGAGGATACAGTTTAATGCTCTTTGGGACTTCTTGGGGCCCCTCCTGTTTCTTACTGTCTTTGCTTGTTAAGATTTCTTTGGAGATAAGACAGCTTCTCCTTAGAGCATGTGGTAATTGTTGACTTTCCATAGGTAAGTGTAATGAAATCTTTAGTGCTATATGGTGTACCATGTGAGATTGTCCCCTGACGACGATGTGTTCTCTGCAGATGATGTATATGTCATAGCCTCGGTTATCATTTTAAGATTGAAGCAGTCATCAATATGCCGAAGCTAATTCTTGAGCGTTTGAAATAGCAGAAGAGGGAAAGCTGCCCAGTTCAGTAGAAAAATGAATTGGTATCTGCCGTGCCTGGTAATGAGGATTGAAACTATTTCTCTAGGCTTCTTGTGCCTCATATGAGTCACTGGTACCAAAATTTTTCCGCTGTTTAACTGCTGTGGTTTTAGGAAAACAGAGTCCATTTGTCTTTTCAAGGCTATTTTCTGTATTTCCAGGCACTCTACTTTAATCTTGTTACTTTAGCAGTAGAGATAAACACATAACATGCTTCCATGGAGGGTGCTTGTGGTGGTATCACACTGTATAAATGCACAGATATGGCACCTGCATGTGCCCATGTATTGTAGAGTGATGTGCAGCGGCATTAATTTCATTTCCACTTCAATACAGTTTACAATTTCTGCAGCTGCAGAAGCAAGGTCTTGCATGAGTTTAAATAATGCTTGACAGGAAAAGAAAGGATCAATATAAAGAAGCTTTTTTTGGAAGGAAGCTGATTTTGATAATTATGAAATTGTGGAGTTGTGAAAAATTGGTACTTCAGCTAATCTATTAGTAACAGATTTCATGTGATCAGTAAGGATTTAGTTGCGATATGTGGATTTAATTGTGATACATTAATATCTGAGTATCTATGTAGTAATTGTGACATAATTTGATGTTAGATTTTACTCTTTAAAGAATCAAATTGAATGTAATTTTCTTGTTCTTTGCAAAAATAACCATCTTGAAAGACAGTTTTACATAACAGCAAACTTTCGTTATTCCAATAGCCCACTTACCTAAAGTTTAAGTTCAGGATTGCCTGTGTATATGTATATAAACTGTAAACTGGATGGTTCATTTATATACCAAATGTGATTTTTCATTGCCATTTTCTCTTTTCTTGTTTTAAATCTCACTGCCATTTTCAGTGGAACTCCATTATTTTATCTGGATGATGTGTAAGAGAGTGAATCTTGTTTACTAGGAAAAAAACCCAAAGAAATAAAGTTAGTATATAGTTTGATTTCTTGTTCAGTTTCCTTTTGGTTAAAACTTCACCAATGTAAAGACAGCAAAAATGTCTGTGAAGAGAGAAAAATGGAGGTCCTGAGGTAGAAGTGTCTATGATCTAGCACTTCTCCAAAGTGTATTTTAAAAAAAGAAATTCTTCTTATGTAGGATGCATCTAGTCAGTCTTGGGCTCACTAAGGTACAATGAAGTTTAATCCAATTTTTTTTTTTTTTTTATTTTTACGATGAATTTAGGATCATAATCTAGTTTTCATTCAGAATCTAGTACTTGGAAAAAAGTGGAGTCTTGAGTTACTTTAAATGATGTTATTTTACATCTGGATATGATGGCATGGAAGAATAATTTAAAAATACAGATGAAATGGCTCTTCTTATGAAAGATACAGTTTGCAGTTCATGTGAGTGTATGGAGATACTCAACTTTTATTTTTAATCTTAGTTAAGATGTCACTCTGTGACAATTTATTTAATGCAGAGTTCTTGCAAGGA
Source organism: Melanocharis versteri (assembly GCA_013397845.1). NCBI lineage: Eukaryota > Metazoa > Chordata > Aves > Passeriformes > Melanocharitidae > Melanocharis > Melanocharis versteri. The sequence continues at coordinate 288,930 of VZTG01009064.1, read as the reverse complement.
AATGATAATATTCTGGTGAGGTTACAGGAACTCCCATAAAATGCACTTTCAATCCTAACTTGTTTTAGTAAAGATTTTATCTGAAAATTTCCTAGGTATTTGAACCAGCTCCAGCATTTAAATCTCACTGGCTCTGGGTTGGCATCCACAGGAGGGGTTTTGTGCTTCAGCAGGTATTATCAGACCAGAACTTCTGTCTTGCAGACATTCATGAGCTAATGAAAAGGAAGGAAGAAGGTGTTATATCTACACAATTTTGAAATAATTAACAGGAATGGAGAAAGGGAAAGCTTTTAATCTTAGGAGTCAAGGTGCCTACATATCTTAGGTCTAGTGCCTTTTTGTGTAACAAAAGATGATCTGAGGTTTTTTATTGCTATGTCTGTGTGGTTCAAGAGGAATAATTTCCTCTTTTCCCTATACTTTGGTGTTTTGTTTACTCTCCCCAGCCTCCTTTCCTCATATTTACAGAAAAGTGAGAGAGAAAGGGAAAAGGTGGATAAATTTATCAGTTAGTAGTCCGAAGAGACACAAAGCAGCATAACTATTTATTTTCAAACCTTTCTTGTAACCACATATTCCTACAGATTTCTTATTGCTCTTTTTCTAGATTCACATTGTTCATAAGAAGTTGAATCTTCCCTCTCATGTCTTCAGAGATATAAGCCTCATTTCTAATACATTTTACAAGACTTTGCTTTAATCATGGAAATGCTTAGGCTGATCTTGTGCATAGGCTGATCCCTTTTCTCAAAAGGCTTCCCTCCAGGAATGAATGAGACTTTTCCTCAAGCAAAAATTCATACAAAGCTTGTATTTGGAGATGTACGTTTAAATGACAAATTGAAAGTGTTGATAAAGAGGAAAGTTTGAAAAACAAATAGCCCAGAATAAGGTTAAATAACTGTCTTTTTATTCCATTGCCCTCATTCCACTGGATTCAAACTGCATTTGATCTGCAATGATGTAAAATGTAGTAAAAAGAGATTTTGGAAGATGATCTGTTTTATAGTGGTAGGCAAAGTCCAGTCTTAGGTTTGGAGTTGTGTTTGCTCTAGAACACTTCTTCTTGTCTTTTGCTATCTTTTTGGAATGTAATTTTTCAGTTTTTCAGTTTTTCAGTTTCTTACTACTGAAATAGGTGCTTATAGTATAGACAAGTCACAGAAGTGCTGTAATAAGTTGATTTGGCCTAGAATTATACCTTCAGACTCAGACAAAGTTCATTAGGTAATTTTAACATTTAGAAAGATTTTTAGGTTTTAAACTAAAATAAATTCCATAGTAATTTATTTCTTTTTATCTCAAAATCTCTTGCAGAATTAAATTTATAAATATTTTTAGTAAATTTCACGTAAATAAGAAAATCACATGTGAGATCTGTTGAGAGTTTTATGAAGTGAACTCCACCTGACCCTGGAGCCAAGAAAGTGCTCTTTAGGTGATGCTTTTTGTTGGACCAGGTTTGATGAAATTGCAGCTTCATTCTGACTGTCTTTCATTTCAGCACAACGTCCTGAGGTAGTTGATTGCCTTACAAAGCTTTAAATAGAAAATCTGAACAGGTGGTTTGGGTTCAGGAAATAAAATAAGCTATATTAGTGTAGACAGGGAAAATTCTTTTCTCATTACACACTACTTGGATGGAATTAAGCAGACAGCTCATGCTGAGAAATTTGAAACTCAGAGAATGCAACAGTTAAAAAGACAGACAATAAATGTGGTAGTTATTCAGGGGTGGACCTAAACAGTCTACAGTAGAACAGCTAACTCAAAATAAACAAACCAAAATAACAGAACCCCCTGCCCCCCCATTATGTTATCTTTGACAATGAAAATCTATTTTATAAACCAAGCATAATGATGACTTCATTTCTCTGATTAAAGTTAGTCATCTGTTTATTTTTCCAGGGTTAGTTAACTTTATTCGCATGGGATTATGTTAGCAATTATGTTTAGAATGAAATCTCTCTTCATTTTTAAACAGATTTGGGGGAGGAGAGAAGAGAAAAAATATTTGTTTGCCGCTCAGTAATCCAGTCCAAATGTTCAACAGTCCCTCTGTGGCAAGAGGCAGCATATGACTTTTAAGCTAGACTTGGTGCTGAACACATTTGAACAATAAAACCTTAGATCACTAATATTTGAAGTATTTATATCTAATTTGCTCACCATCTGCTCTGAGATTCTTTGGTTTATATTACACATATTTAAAGATCCCAACACTTCTTATACTGAAATTAAAAAAAAAATCTGTTACGTTGGTCTAAGAAGTAGCACTATAAAGTGTTACATGACCTCTCTAAGTTCACAGATATTTGATGTTGGATTTTTATTGTTTCATACCTTATCATCCATATATTTGTTAAATGAGATTCTTTTTGAGAAAACTACAACTATATTTTGGTATTCTTATGCTACCTTTTTTTACTAGGTAATTAACAATATAAAATGAGCCAATAGATTTAGAGCAGACCTTCAGAGTTATTTTAGACAGTGCTGATACATTCCTGTATTTTAATTTAGAAACTCCCAGACATGAGTGAATGTTGTGCATTAAATTCAGCACCTGATCACATGCATGTTGGAAGGTATGCAGAGACTGGGCAAGCAAAGACTGCTACTTCCTAGTTGTGCCACCGAAATTAAGATTAACTCCCTAGAGAAGACAATTGAATTAACACAGCATGTTTTATGTGCAACAAAAAAAACCCTAACCTGTATCCCTACTTTGCCTACAACTTTCAGAAATGTGGTCAGGTACACACTACAGCATCTGTGAATAAGCTGATTTTTCACATTAAACATTTGTTGTCTTTTCTTAATTATATTTTAACGTTAAATTTTAATGGTTTAATTATGCGCACATTACCATTACACACTAAGAGAAATATTCTGGCTCAGTACTGATGGTTGTTTTAAATGGTAGATTTATAATTCGGTGTTTTTTCTCATTGCTTAGGTTCTTAACTAAGCTCAGCTAAGCAAATTAGTGATGTTAAACAGAAAAATCAAAACCTGAAAATACTAATCATTTTATTTTAACTCTGATGTGCGCTTTATGCATTTATATAAAGAAAACATTCATGCCATATCATTAGCAAACAAATAATAATCAGTCAGACATGAAGTATTAGTAAAAGACAAGAAGATTTTATGATGAAGACAGGAGAAATAATAGAAATTTGCAGAAGGGCTGTTGTTGTATCTTGTAAGGAATAGCTAGAAAATTAGATTAATCAAGGAGCAGACATTTGGAAGAAAGTTTGTGTGAATGCCTGACAGTCTTGCTCTTTCCCTCATTTCAAATGTTGGCAGGGTAGCATGCAGCTCCAAGGGAAATGTGCTCCTTTCATACTTGAGTAATTGATGAATTGTATGCAATATGCAAATGAGAATCCATAAATCTTATGAATGACAGCTTAATTTATGTGAGCCTTAATGAATGCAGGATTAGATTTTAATTAAATATCCTCAAAGGCACCCTGAGTAGTAGGGTTTTTTAGGCCTTGTTTTTTTGAAGACTTGTTTCACATGGAGTGCATTTTATGAAAGAAGAAAACCAGGCAAAGAACTTAGTGGAAATGTTTTTGTGTTTTAATGATAAGCATTGTTCTGTTTTGTGAAGCAAACAGTACTTCAACTGATAATAAGCATTGAACAAAATATCTACAGATCTTTTTTGTACTTCCTACAGAATTTCCCAAATTTGATTACCTTTAATTGCTGCTGGCTTCTGATATTGTATGCTATTTTTAATTACAGGAAAAGTTATTAAAACTTTTCCAAAAATAAGCAGTGTCTGAAGAAGAGTTCATTAAACTTTGATTGGCTATATGAATGTTTTAAATGCTAAATCTAATTCCGCTAAAACAAGGTGTTCCCACCCCATTTTGAAAATTGCATCTCTAGACAATACATAATGAGATAAAACGATAAATAACACAGAAGGTTGTAAATAACATTTAGCAAGCAGAATTCTAAGATAAAAGTGTTCTGCAACAGTGCCTGCTATTCCCAGCTGTCTTTGGAATAAGGGTACTGATCCTGTTCCTCTCACACCTGTTTTAAATTAGCTGTTTAGAATGTGGCAATAATCTGCTTGAATTGTGAGCAAAAGTTGAGCCAACTTCAGAAGTGCAGGCAGTGAAGTTGTGCAAGATGTGGTTCTTCAGCCTTATTTCACTGATTGAGTTTCTTTGTGTTACTTGTTAGGGTTTCCATGGCCAAACCACTGGTTCTTTCAGATGATTTTCTACTGGCCTGTAACTCCTGTAAATACCACCAAAAGAAAAGGTCAGAAGTAGTAGCAAGAACACAGGAAAGGGTAAAGAAAATGGGTCTCTTCTGGTTAATGAACAGGTGTAGAGGAGTCCTGCACATCCTTTCATCTCAGAGACAGACCTCTTCAAGTGAGCTGTGAGCAGGCGTGAAGAACTGCTGGGAGAAGCGGCCTCTGTCGCAGTGCAGCAGTGCTTACTTCCTCTGGATGTTCCTGCGTAGCTGGGAGCTTAAATAAAAAGCTACGCAAGAATTTCAGTAGAAGAAAGTGTAAGATAAATTGACAAGGTGAATCCCAAGAGACCTGTAGCATTCTGCTTCAAGGGGAAGTCAGGTGTGAAATAGCTGAACAGTTAATGCAAAGTTGTAGCCTCCTGCTTAAAACACTATTGGTGTTGGTTTAATGGTGGCAAATATGGTGCTCCGAAAGGGTTCTTGAGGGTGTTAGAAAACAGACCTGGAAGTCTGGATCTATACTTCGCAAATAAGTAGAAAGAATATTGCCAATGGGCATTAGATAAATATGATGTACTGGACAAGAGTCAATACAGCTTCTTGGTAGATGGCCATTCTAAAAGATTGGTGAATATGCAGGAAAAGGCTGTCCAGTTGATCAAACTTTCTTGGATTCACAGAAAAAAAAAAATTTAGCAAGATTTCTCAGCAGGGAAATTACGTTACCGTGGGTCATTCAGAAAACAGCTGGTTAACAAGTAGGAAACTGACCATTTTTTATTTGTTTTGTTTGCTAGTTGGGAAAGGTATTATTATAGACGACCATGAGACTTTAATACTTATCTGTGTTTTTCAGTATCTTCATAAACAATATGGCAACAAAGGGAAGTAATATTACGTTAAAAATTAAATGTTAGAACTTCTCTGGCTAAAGAAAAAAACACTGTAGTTGAGGAGAGAGAAACGAGGGAGGAAGGTTAAGACAGAGGTCTGTAAAACTTGGAGTGTAGTGAGAAGGGAACATTCTTCTAATAAGAGAACTAGATGTCATCAAATGAAGCTAACAGGTGGTAGATTTAGCAAAAAATGTCCCTGCTTCACACAATCAATACTTAAGTTGCTCGATATACTGCCACAGGACACTGTATGTGCCAAAAATTGATAGAGTTTCAGAAAACTACAATTTAGATTAGAAAAATCCATCCAAGAGGTAACAGGCCGCTGCACAAGGTTCAGATTTCTGGAGGCTGGGAATGTATCCTTCTGGTACTGTGTCACTACATGGTTTTCCTTTTCTAGAAATCTTCCTTTAGGCAGCTAGTGATGGTTATCAAGGGACAAGATATCTGGGTAGGTGAGTCTTTGGTTTCACCTAGCATGGTTACTGTGGTATGTGTTGCGGCCCTTGTGTATTGCCAGAGACATGCATGGGGCATGAAGAGAAAGCATAAGGCATTTGTAACTGCATGTGCATTCTAAAAATCCTAACAAGCAGATGAATTCTCAAATTGTTTGTTGGGGAGAGGGAAAGACAAAGTGGGACTGGCATGAAGGGCAGCGTATTTGGAAAAGAATATATTTGTTGACCACTGTCCAAATGTAGATGATTGCTGTCTGTAATTATAATGACACAGTTAACAAGTCTGACAAATGCTTAAGTAGGAAGTTTGAATGGATATTTGATACAAAGTTGCAGTGTGAATGACATATATTATTGGACAGTTGAGGAAAAAGAAAGGGAAGAGCAAGAGGTAAAAGTGATTTTCATTTCTATGCTCTCATTCTCTTCTACTAAAATGGAACCTAGGTATGTGTCCTTTTCAGAACTGTAAGTAATTTGCAGCCTTTTTATGTTTTAAAGACAGGTGTCAGAAGACATCTTTCTTCAATTATTTTATCTGAATGCTGACATTTTCTTTTCACAAACTTCAAATGGTGACTGTGTCAACAAAAGGGTGTATGAGTCCCTTCAAGAACTTAAATAAGCAGCTCCAGTAATGACCCCATGTCTGGTAATGAACCAGCAGAGGATGGGGAGGGAAGATGATCCAGCAATGTCAGCATTATACATCCTGTATGAGCTATTTCAGACATGGCTTTGTCTTTACCATGTAGACTTGTTATAATGCTTTATAATGAGCTTTGAATGATTGCTTACTGTTATTTGCCTAGAGACTCCATTCTAGCTAGTGACTTCCATTTGTGAAATAAAAGTGATAATTAGAGAGAAATGAAAAAAAAGAAAAGTCCCAACTTTTATACTGAGTTAGTTAACATGCACTTAGATTGGTTTTATTAGTGGATGCATTTAAATAGAAAGACCACTGACTTCCCTAGAGAAATAAGCCAATGAGGTATCTCAGCCATTGAAAGCTTTAATTTTTTTCCATATGAAGATATATACCTATATATGTACTATATGTATAGTTTAATATAGATGTATTCATTTATCTATCTTGTTATATTTCTTCTTACGGAAATTGTAGAAAATCATAGAAGAATTTTGAAGCCTTTAGCTAGAATATGTGCATATATGGCACATTTATTTTATTCTCTGTATACTATTTTTATTTACTGGCTCTTTCTATGCTAAATAAGAAAATGGGCTTTGATCTTAAAAGTAAGAAGGATGGATGAAGGTGAAAGAAAAGGGAGATCTTTGACTTCACAATTACGAGATACAAATAGAGTTCCACAAGATAAAATATATCTGTAATCATATTTAACAAACTGTAATATGCTACAATTTGCATCAGATTCACTGCCTGCAATGCATAGTTTTTTACAAGAAGGCCTGCATGAAGTTTATAACAAAAAAATTGTTTAAGTGGAAATACATATGGATTCTCTGCAAAGCATGAGTTTTGTCTTCTGAGAGGAATCAGGCCCAATATATCTGCTGTAATTGTGAGAGGTAATTATAAGATCTCCTTGAAAAGGACGTTTTTACAGATCTCGATTTGGCTTTCAGCATTTATGAATTTGAATTGACATCCTCAGCACAGTGCCAATTCCGCATGACTAGATTCATTCCACAAACGGAGTTTAAATGGCTGCGTTTGTACTGCTAAACTCACCAGGGCAGGGTTTTCTGCAAGTGTCAAATTGTTACCCTGGTGTGGCTTTGGGAAGAAGGTGATTTTAGCTGTGTTGTGCTTTTTGGCATCCTAACCAAATAATTAAAATGATCTGGTTTATTTACCAGTATAGTTGCCAGGTCGTTTTAGACTCAGGTTAGCTTTTAGCTGACCAGGTCTAGGGGAGAAGAATTGCCATCCTGGTTTGCATGGAGTGAGAAGCCACCAATTTTTCTGGTCTCAAAGGAGCAGAATAATTCTGCTGTGCCTGTTCTTGGTTGTGGAGGGAGCAAAAAGATCTCCACACTGCTTGAATCCCTCAGCCTCTAGATAACACATATGGGCTTATTTATCATATGACTGAATTTCTGCTAGAATGGGAACTTTTAGCCCACTCCTCCTGATACATTTTCTTTCAAAATCTGTCCTTTTCCCAGTCAAAAGAAACATAAAAACTTTAGTTTTCCTCAGTCCGTTTGCAGCGATAATGTCTTTTGCTTGTGGGAACCAAAGTCCTAGGTTGCAAAAAGTAGAATTCCATCCATAGATAGCAGGAAAAATAAAGTCACCATGAGAGTCATTAAACACTGGAACATATTGCTCAGCGTGGTAGAGGGTTTTCTAACCCTGACGATGTTAAAAGCTCACCTAGACAAGGCCCTGAGTAACCTGTTCTTGTTATTTTTTCCCTGAACAGGGTTTGGACTAGATGACCTCCCAAGGTCCCTTTGAAACTAAAAAGTTCAGTAATTCTGAGTCAGAATCAAAGAACCATTAAGGTTGGAAAGGAGATCCAAGATCAAGTCCAACATTTGTCTGAGTACCACTATGCTCACTAAACCATACTGCGACAGACTAGATCTGCCTTGTGCCTCCTATACTTTTCTTCAACCATAATCACAGTATTTACAGCCAATTTCTGTTCAAATTCACTTTTGATTCTAGTTTTCTATTTTAACAATAAAAAGTTAGTTTTGGTAAGTTTTAAGTGTAACAGTATTTTGTAGGGTGAAGTTACAAGTCTGTAGTCCTTTAGCTGCCTTGTGAGTCCATCTTGTTTCAGCTTTGCATGTAACGAGTTATAGCAAACAAAAATTGAATCTAGTTTTGTTGAACTTGGCAGTTTTTTAATGTGTGCAGCTTGTAGGTGGGGAACAATAAACAACCATACTCACTGGAACGTATTATTCCAGAAGTTTGGAGTATGTGTCTTGATTTGCGTGCATTATCTGATTGATTACTTTTTCTCTAGGCCTCAGTATGTTCTCTTCTAAAGAGGTAAGTGTTACTAAGTTGCTTGATTTAACATTTGATTTTGCCTTGATGGGATTGCAAACACAGAATGTGTTCTTGTGTACAGTAATATTGACAACCTACGACATGCATTGCACATAAAGGATTTTGAAAGTTATTGTAGGTTATATTGGCGATGGTAAAGTGTCAGAAGCCACCTAATAATCTGATCATAACTGAAAATGGAGATGCTTTTATAATATTTACAAAATTCTGATAAGCTGTATTAATATGACAATTGCATTCTGAGCATATGAAAGAAATCTATCTGAACAATTGTTAGAAGTGATGGTCGATTAAAGCAGATTCTTAATGGAAATTCTAGGAGAACCCTGAAATTTAAAGATGTTTGAAAGTATTTTAACAGATATGGGTAGTTTTGGGCAATTTTTTTGTAGTGACTTTACTGTTTTCATAGATAGGTCATAGTGTCCCATGTCTTCACCTGTGTATGAATTTTAGTTTAGCTAAAAACGGAGCAGGTAGCTTAAGTCTTACTTCATTTATACTCTCAGTACTAATTGCAGTGGATAACCATGTTAGTATATATATTCTTTAAAATTATCTTTGTTGGGTTGTTTCCTTTGGCTTTGGAAAAGATGATACACTGATATTAAAACTGGTCGTTTGTTCTCCCAGTTAGATGTGCTCTGGTGCTTGTATGTACTTCCAGTGCCAGTGGCTACTGATTTTTCAATTTGTTTCTTAAGGCCAGATTAACATTTTTTAATGGTGTTTGTAATGTATAATCCACCATTATATTACTGTTGACAAAACTGAAAATCAGACCCAAGCAGTGTGGGAGACACTGAAGGAACCTGAATAAATCTAATAAGGGTCTGACCATATCCCAAATGGATAGCAAGTTACATTAATTTTCATGATCCCTCTCTTCTTACTTCACTTCTCTCTGAGTTTTGGAAACACGCATGTGGTGAAGATGAGGGAAGAGCTGGCCTATGTGCAAAACTTCGATAACTAAGAATCTCACTGATTTCATACACATTGTATCTCATACTATAGTTACAGACTTCCTGCTGCTTAGTCAGTGTGAATACCCACATCAGTAAAAGTACAATTAGTAGATTTTATTGGTATTTATAATATTCCACAAATTGATGTGAAAGGTAATCAGAACAAGTAGCTTCCAAAAGATGTAAAAAAAAAAAATAAAAAAATCAGCTGGTGATCCTGTTTTGGTGATTTTTTTCCATTTAAAACAATATAAATTTGCTCTAATTCTGTTAAGCACAAATAAATAAAATTCATACTGCAGAATTGGATCCAAATGACAAAACCAAAGCCTTCAGTCTTGTGAAAATGCTCCAGAAGTTCTCCTCTTCAACCTACAGCATTGGCAACACTTTCAGGTGCTGGCTGAAAGGGAGACCAGCACTTTCAGTGTGGTCGGGTGCTGCCGAGAATGCAAAGGTTTGTGAAGGTCTGATTCGTAGCCTTGTTTTCTTTAACACTGACAATGGCAGATATGCAGAAGTGTTAGGTTAGAAGGTTTGAAGCATTTGTTGAGTAATCAAAATGTAGTAATTATACACACAATTTGGTGGTTTTAACGACTCTTGACTTGCCTACATCATATAGGACTTGGCTGGCGCCAGGTAGACTTGGCAACAGCTCTGAAAGATGTGAGTCATGGGAATAGTTGGCAGATCCTGGAGATGCTAGTATATATCTGAGAAGAAAAAAGTTCTTGACCTCTTTTGAGAAAGGCAGAGGGAAAATATAAAGATCAAAAGTTAGAACTCCTTTGCTACTCAGTTTTGGTGTACTTTGGATTTCACAACGTCATGGATTACCTGCTTGTTCAGTGGCCATCTAAACTGAAAGTAAAGACTATTAAAAATCAGGTTACTAACATTGCTAAGGTAACTGTTGTTTTGCAGTGTCATGGTGGGTTGTGTTACCCATTGTGGACATCTAGCTGGTACAGTATAACAATTTTGCTTTGGGATTCTCTTTAAATGGAATATTTATAACTGTTGTAGAGCAGATGATTTACAGAAGCTGTAAGCTGCTATGCAACTGCCATTGGCAAAAGACAGCTGCTGCTGCTGTAGGCAATATAGGAATACCTGCTATGATTCACTTAGAAAGTGTTGTGAAACATAACCTTAGAAGATCTGTTCACAGATACCTATAAATGGAGTTGCAAAGGCATGAAAAAAAATCAGTCTTCTTGTAGCTATTGTTTCAAAGCAGCCAAAACAATAATTTAGCAAAAGATTTTTTTAAAAAAATTAGGTACAGAGCATGTGAATACAAAATTAAAATGCAGTACTGCTTACCTAATCAATTTCTCGTTACAGAATCACAGAATGGTTGGGGTTGGAAGGGATGTCTGGAGATCATCCAGTCCAACCCCTGTGCCAAGGCAGGGTCACCCAGAGCAGGTTACATAGGATCACGTCCAGGCGGGTTTTGAATATCTCCATAGAGAGAGACTCCACAACTTCTCAGCAGCCTATTCCAGTGCTCTGTCACCCTCAAAGCAAAGAAGTTTTTCCTCATATTCAGAGGGAACTTACTGTCTTTCAATTTGTGTCCTTTGCCCCCTGTTCTGTCTCTGGGCACCACTGAAACGAGTCTGGCCTCATCCTTTTGAAACCTGTCCCAAGATGTTTGTATGCATTGATAAGATCCTCTCTCAAATTGTCTCTTTTCTAGGCTAAATAGGTGAAATTAGTGTTTACTTAACTATTTTCTAAATGTCTCTTGCCCTAATATTGGGTTAGAAGCTTTCTTGAACCTACTGTTGTATTAGTTAATTTAATAAGAATTTGATATCAGGTTTGTGCACTTTTCTTTCACGAGCATTGCCTCACAACCAGCAATGAAAATATGATGTACTAGAAAGACTAAATTTTAAATTTTATATCTGTGGGATAGTGTGGTCAAACAGGTTTTGTATAAAATTTTGGATACAAGTTGCTATTCCATGAAGAAAGAGCTTGATTTAAGCTTTGGAAAAATGGATTTTTGACCAGAATGAGTAAATGAAAAAAACCCAAAACTTTTGTAGTCCTCAGGTACTGAGGCTTCAATAGACTAAAAATGTATTAGTTTTTTATATTCTGTTCCGATACTCTGAGTAGATTGTTGAATCATGGCTGTTTCAATTTACCTCTATCTAATTTCTTACATTTTCACATGAGCAGAAGAAAATGTGTCCCAAATATCCTTTAGGATAGGTGCAGATTTATTATAATCAAATTGAAATATTAAAAAAAAAAAACAACCATCCTATGCAAGTATGTAGGAACATATTATGCCCTCAGTTTTTTAAAAAAAGACTCCTTGGTTAATGGGGAACATTGCTTTAGAATTTTTGGTATAATACAGCTCACTCAGTTCCTCTTAATCGATTTGACCACGATAACTGAGCTTTTTTTTTTTTTTTCTTTCCATGAATTTTCTTTATTGTTTTGAAAAATGTATGAAGAATGCATTTGGTGCTTTGCATATGTGGTGATTTCTATATATACTACAAAATGCTGACAGGGTAGTGATAAATTTGCTTCTGGCATTGAAGGGCTGTATCTTGAGGGGACTTTTCTTCTTTGGTTCTTTATTCACAGAATGCTATTAGTATTGTTTGTTACAATGTAGGATATTTATAACAGGAAACATCTGTGGAGCTGTAATAAAGAATAGTTTTCATAAAGCAGTTTTACATTATCCTTCTACCAGTATCTGATAACAGTCACATTTATCTGGGTGTAGGAACGTTCTGACAGGTGTAAGGGATAACTGATTGATATAAACTCACTACTGCATGAAAATGAACCTTTTGATAAAGACATCTTAGTTAGAACTGATAAGTAAAGTACAGAGAACATAACTGTCTGCTATTATGTATCATTTTATTACCTTTATGTTGATCTTGATCTTTTAAATGGATAGTAAAGCATTGACAAAAGATGACTGAATATAGACATTTGTATAATGTACCTTTAGCAGGAGCATAATCTTTAGATCAAGGACAACTTAACAGGCAAAGGGCTCATAATTCATTAAAATAGAGACACTATCTAGTTCATAACATGGAAAACTTAAACAATGCGGTATTCTAAGGATTCAAAATTAATACTTTTTCTATTTCTTTAAAATATAGCTCTATTTAGATTTTGATGGATTGAGAGGCAGATGAAAGTGTTGGCTAAAAATTAAAAATAGTTAAGAAATTTATTTCCTGTTTTATCAGTTCCCAGAGCTTTTATGGACATATCCATGTTAACATCTCTCTGATATTAAGTTTTGAGCAGATGGATGCTGTGAAAATTATTACTCCATTTAATAAGATAGAAATAAAAGTGTTTCTCCACTTATTTTTTTCTGGGAACATGTTCTGACTCTTAACTGTTATTGATACAGTATTCTGGTATTTTAAAGAAGAAAATAAGTGGAAACCTATGCTAATCTGAAAGCCTATAGAATCTTGAAATTGTTGTCTTGATTAAGGAATAGCATCTTAAATCAGTCTGTTGGTATCATGGAGTAAACATTAGCAACTTTAATATTTTAATATGTGTTGATTCAATTTCATATAGAAGTAGGATCACTAAAATTAGCTGGGAAAGTTGCAATTAATAGGAAAACGTCATATACCAAAGCACAAAGAAAACTAGTAGATACCCATAGTATTTTATCATGTTAGATACTATTTCAAAATGTTTGTGTAAATGTATGTAGTCAGACAACATTAATTTGTGCTTCTTTAATAAACAAATACAAGAAATACAGTCCTGTATGCTGCAAGTAGAGCTTTTTATATTCAGTATTTGCAATTTACTAATCATGTAATGAAACAAATACTTTTTTTTTTGGTCTGAGGCTAGAACAGCTTAGTACTTGCTTCTAAGGTGGGAAAGGCAATGATGAAGTCTAAAAGTTAGTAATAATTTGTGCTATTTCTTAACCAGTGGTATTGATAGTTTTATCAACTTTAATTTCTTTTGAAAAAGTAAATTTGAGAGGAAAAAATATATTTCCCATTGTAAGTCTTGATGAACTTTAAAACGTTATTTTAAAATAGTACAATTTCAATGCTATGTATGCATGGCTAAATGTATTTATTGCCAGCTCATCAGAACCTGCTAGATTGCAGGTAATCTGATTCTTTCATTTACTGTATTTTTATTTTAAATAAAACTAAGAGTATGGTTTTATGAAACATACTTAGAGTCTGCACAGTGAAAGTGGTCTCTTCAATCATGGGTAGAACCTTGACATTTTATTTTTAATCAAAGAAATTTTCTGTCTTAAATTTAAAGGAATTTATGCACATGATTAAGCAATTTCTTGAATGAGGGCCTTCATTTTTACCAGCAGGATACTTCATATGAACAGTAGTTTGTGCTGTGTAATTAAAACACGTTATCAGATTTGGCTTAATTAATGTTAAAACAAAACAAATGCTTGATGCCTGCTTCAAGGACATGGGAAAAAAAAGCTTTCCTGCTATTCTTGATTTGTCATGTTGTGCCAATGTTGAAAATGAATGAATTATGTTACTTGCCATAGTGACAGATTCTTTTACCTGAAATGTTGTTCTGCATATAGCACTTGTCTGAAATCAGTTGTTCATATGCTGGAGAAGTCCATGTACGTCTTGTATGCAAATTATTATCTTTTAATCTGTTTATGAATACAGCAAGGTTGAGGTAGCAGAGGTCTGAAAAAATTAACATTGCATTATCTTTGTTTTTTGTGGGGTTAAAACTTTCAGAGCATGCTAATATTAATTGTGGGTAATTTTCCATATTTTTATGGCAACTGAAAAAGAGGGAGGCGTGGAGTTGCCTTTTCAAAATATACCATCTCTGTCCAAGATGCTACATCAGCGTGTCAGTGAAATTTTCACGTTTAAGAAATGACTGTATGATCCACCTCACGTGACTCTTATCTCTTCCTCTCCAGAGGCCAGTAGTAAAATTTGACTTGCATGAAATGGCAGGAGAACTATGTGACTGTTTAAAAAGGTTGTTCAAGAATCTTTGAAACCTATCAGCATATGCATAATTCACATTACTTCTTCTTTTGGATCTTGATCCTTCTAATACATGGTTAGTATGTGTGTGTTGTTTTAATATTTATGTTCTGAGCCCAATAACATGCATGACATAATTTTTGTTTTTTTTAAACTAAGGAGAACTACATTGATAAATTCAGTTCATCACGGAAAGTATCATGCCTGTTGGTGATACATGTAGACTTGATAAAGAGGCTAAAGTCTAAATAAACAGAACAGCTGAATTTTTTGTTGCACTTGAAGTCATTTAATTAAAGAATGAGGCTTACCAGACATGGGAATAGAGGACTTTGACATACACAGGTGTTAATCTGACAACTTCCAAGAAAACAAAAATTTTCTTCCAAAAATGAAAGCTTAAAATACAAAACAGGAAAAAACTAAAAAAAACCCAAATAAACTCTTCATTAGAGAAAATATTTTTGAATTTTCAAAATGGAATTCAGCTTTTTGACATAATTTCTTTCAGAAAGAGATATAAAATCCTGGTTTGAAACAATACTGATCCACACCTCTGTAACATATCATTAAAGTGTTGGCACATTTTAAAAGTGAAACTTAATGAGAAAAAAGAAAGAAAGAAAAAGGAAAATCCTGTAAAAGTATAGATTAAAAACAAACCAAAACCAAACCACAGAGATATTTTAGAATTCTTCAGTGGAATTGCATCCTGGCAAAGGCTGATTAGAATAAATGAACCTCTCCTGACCATCAACTCTCACTGGCTTAGAAACTGAATGCTGAAAGTATAACATGTATTAGCTTTGGTGCTTTTTTTTTTTTTCCTTTTTTTTTTAATATATATATTTACAGGTCTTGGCAATATCTGAGAGACCTTGTTTTCATTTCTGGTCACCACCTCAGCAAACTAATCAATGAGGCATGAACTGCTATCTGCAGAGAAAGAAATGAAAAATAAACCAGAGATAATCCTTCAGTTAAAAGGTTATTCTGTGCGATAAAAGCTATTTTGCTAATTTATTTACTTACTGGTACAGTGAGATAAAGTGAGGGAACAATTAGGGAATTCTAGTTGAAAGGATTTAAAAGGGCAATGACGACTTAATATTTTAGGTTATTTGATTGACAGTGTAGTTACACAGATATCTTAAACTAAAACAAAATACAGTTCTCTGTGAATCAAAATTCTGTTCGGGTCAATTAGTATTTTCTGCTATTAGTATTTTCTCTACTAATCATATCTTCATGCTCACAAATATTAGTTTAAATCCATATTTTATTTTACGTGGCAATTTGTTTAAATAGGATAATAAATTGTTTCTGTGTCTGCAGTAGTAATTGTTTTTCATATTTTATCCTTATTTTTCATATTTTCATATTTTCTGTTCTTCAAAACATACTAATATGCGTACAAAGTTTGTCGGTTTTGACCTATATGTAATCTAGTAGAGTATATTTGCAGTTTGCCGACTATTATGTGCTATTAAATTTGGGTTAATGAAGCTAATTAAAAATTATTTTAATATTCAGACGGTTATTTCTGTCGATAAACACCAAGTCTAAGAAAATGATTAGTTCAACCTTTACTTAACATGTTGCAGCAGCAGTTTATTTTTTCCCTGTGTCTTGTGAAAAATTTTAAAAATCTGTTTATTTACCAAATCTTCCTAGTGTGCAAGTTTGAATTTTCGTTTGTGATTCTGATTAGCTGCAGACAGTGTCAGAATAAAACTAATATTTTGCATGCACATCTCTACTGATTCACAGACATTTTGAGAAGCAGAAATACATAGAGGTATCTGTCTTTCCGTGAGTCTTTCAGGAAGGTTTGATCTATGCTTGGGAAAAAGTAGCACAGTGAGCAGCCCGTTCACCTTTTGGAAGTGGACAATGCTTGGTAGCATTCTGTATATGCAGAATAATCCTCTTTTAAGAGATTCAATCTGTAGTTGTTGATACGTTACAGCTTCTGTCATTTTAGAGGACTAAGGATTATCATTGCCAAGAAATTTTCTGTTTCTCTTTCGGATCTTCATCTTTTCCTCTGCATGAGGATTGGTCTTTCCTTTTTTATTCTACTTGGAGAGCTGTTTTTTACTCTGCTCTTCTCTTTCTCACTTCCATTTTTATGAAGCCCATTTTTTTCCAAACCTTGAAATTTGCACCTTTTTTATTCTAGCGTAGGAAGAGAAAATATTTTATGTTGCTCAATTCTCTAATTTCTTACAAGATGTGGAGACGTTGACCTAGGTCTTGCAAGTTAGAAGCAATTTTTGCACAGATGGGTTGACCATACCTTCTGTGAGCTATCATGGGTATATTACAGTTGCCACAAAGATCAAAGAGAGAAAAGGGCTCATGACCATTGTTGCCAACCATCAGCAATGCAGTAACCAGGCTGGAAGGGTATCAAGCAAGTCCTCTTTCATGTCAAATCCAGGCAGTGGAGACTGTAATAAATTCCAGTGCAGCCTTTGCGCCACACCTCCAACACAGAGGCTCTTCTCTGTTTGCTCACTGCCTCCACCTCGTGGAGCTGGCTCACCTGCTGCACAGTACAGTTTTCTGAAGTGAGAGAGTCAGGAGAGGAGGGTCAGGTAAGTTCAACTTGGCTAGTTGGAATCAGAAGTGGATTGTCAAATCTTGGTCAAGCCCATTTGGAATTTATGAAAAAAAGTGAAAAAAATGGGCAGCTGAATAAGAAAACCCAACATGCCTGGAGGAAGAGAGTTCTTATAGAGGAAGTCGGGGAAACTGTGGTGGAGACAGGCATCTTCCTATCCAATAGTCACTGGCAGCATTGCACAAAGCATCTCTTCTCACTCTTTCCTCTCCCATAAAACATTTTTATTTCCTATTTAAAATCGGTGTTTTTTCTAACATAATCATTCATATTTACGTTAGCACCCTTGTGTGTTGGGTGTCTTGCAAACATAGTAGACCAGAAGCTGTTCTGAAGGACTAGTGCTTGACACATCCAGGCAAATGGGATCCTAATAGAAGGTATTGCTGGTACATATATATGCTCAAGATACTAATACTCAACATTTAGATTGCAGCTATAAACTACCAGATTTGGGTACTTTGTGTTGCACTTTGTAAGATACTGTACTGTTCAGTCATACTGTGACTTTATTATTTGAAAATTCATATGCGCATGCAGAGTAGAGGTGCAAAAAAATTTAAGGCTAGTTTGATTCTAGTGTTTTCAGTGATGTGATTCCACCATATGTTTTAACAGGTTCTCATCCTTAAATAAGTTTTAGCAAATGTAAGACACTTTTGAGCTGGAGATTGCATTTTTCTTCTGGTCTGAGTGGTCTCACACTTGTTTGCAACCTGAATAAAATGAAGTTCCTACATATCATTATTGTGAAGGATTTGGTACATGATCAGAGTGTGTGCAGTCTAAGTGGAGTGGCCGCCAACTTTGAAAATAAGCTTACTGAAGGAGAAGAAATATGAAGATCAGAGAATCTTAGAATCATTCAGGTTAGAAAAGACCCTTAAGATCATCAAGTCCATCTGTAAACCCGACACTGCCACGTCCACCACTAAACCATGTCTCCAGGCACCACACCTGCATGTCTTTTACCCACCTCCAGGGATGGTGACTCAATCGTTTCCCTGGGCAGCCTGCTGCTTGACAGCTCTTTCAGTGAAGAAATAGAGGTGGAGACCCTTTTCTCTCCCATTGCCATGGATTAGTGGTCAAAATGAGATGTGGGGGTCCTACTGAGTAGTGGTAAAATTCTGTGTCTGAGAAAATGCAACAAGTTGGTTAGCAAGAAGACTAATGCCACAAATAGACACTCTTCATCTCTGTTGAAGCTATTCAGGTACATGGAAGGGAATGAAAGATTTCTTAGACAAGAATAAAAAAAGAGTGCAAATCTGTGTCATGATAAGGGAATTCATCTAGAAGGCAAAAAGTTGAGTTCTAATCTGTGCTTAAATAGTGTTTTATTGTAAACTATGCCAAATCTGTAGATTACAGCCAGAAACCCTTCACTTAGATGAATAGTCTTGCTAATGTTACTTTTTTCCCCCTCTTTGTAGTTTAGTAGATCTCTCAGTCTCTTCTTCAGTCTCAACATTATTATCCTGACCTGCGTACAGGATGATGATTATTTTTCTTCATAAGAGAGTGAAGTTGTATGGCTCTGCTTCAACTGAAAAAGTCTTTCTGTCTGTGTGTTTCACATTCTACATTGGTAGCCTATAGTTAGATGATTGGCTACAAGTTAGTGACTCTTTCTCTTTCTGCAGTAGCTGTGTTAAAGGTTAAAGCCACTTAATTGTTAGGTGACTAGGGTGTCTGTATAATAACCACTGTAGCCACAAACACATCCCCAAAGTGATTTATACTTAAAAAAGAAGGGGATGAATAGATCTTGGAATGTGTCCACTTTTCAGGGAAACATCATAAATGACTGACTTCCACGGAATATACACTTCTGGAAAAGTTGGGCTAGTTGAAAATTATTTCCCCTTAAAACTTTTGAAAAAAACAGAAGTCTGTAAGTGAATATTTTTGTAAAATGACCAGAATATGTTGTAATGCAGTGTTTACTATTTAAAGATTGACATATTCATAACTTCAGAATAAATTTTGCTTGCTTTTTGCTTGGACACAGAAGCCTAGAAGTGAGCTATTCAGCCTCCAAAAAAATAGCAGTATATATTTGAAACATCATCACAGTCTTTTCAGAACTGATGGGGAATGGTGCCACATCTAATACATTATTTATCAAGCTGCAATTTCAGGAATAACAAATATCTTAATTAGTGGAATTAATCAATTATGCCTTCATACATTAGTTGCCTGTAGTCCTCTGTAAGGAAAAAAAAAGTTTCTTCTTTCATTCTACCTTTTTAAAATGTGGTTATCATGCTCTCCTTCTTTCAAGCATTTAGAACAAAGTCCTGATAATTTAATTACATGCCTCATTCAAATGCAGGATCATATGAACCTGTAATGGCTCAAATAATCTGTTTACTAATAATTCATCCAGTAGTGCTTTTTTTTTTTTTGAAGGGAGAGGGGAAGGGAGAACCTTATCTGCAAATTCACTTTGGTACAGTATTATAAAAGAATAACAATATAGTTGTACAGTCTGCCATTTAGTTCAGTGTTTTTGGGTGCATTTAAGCTATTGAATTAATCTCACTTTTAAACAATAGAATATAATACTTTAATAGCTTGCCTCTGCACTGGCTTTGTGGGATGCTGAAATTAGTATTATAATGCACTGTGTATAGTTTCTTCTGAATCTGATTGCTTTAGCAGCAGTCAGGTTGATAGTATCAGGTTCCAGCTTGCTGGGTCAACATGGACCCAGGCCATTAAAGGAGAAAGGTTCAGGGAAAGTTCATTTCTATTGTTTTACCATGGTTACAAAACAGAAAAAAAAAAGGAAAAATTCTGCATTTGTAACTTATTGCTTCTTTGGGCCCTGAAGGTAGTACGATCTTTTTTTCCTCTTAAATTGAACACAGAAATATAAACCTCCTGATTATCTGTAATGTAAACAAAAGAATATTTTCTGATCAGTTTTAAAGTAAAACACAGATGTTCTGCATTGACTGCTGATGTCATTAAACAAAATGTTTGTATTCATTTAATTTGATCTCCCAAACTGTTAGCATTTAAATTTGTTACTAGGTCAATAGAAAAATTAAAACTTCATAGCGGCTTTATAATACTGACTTTTGTTTACATAATTTTCACTTTAATTAACTCACAGTAAGCCTGTTGAAATACATATGTTTGCTTTTTCTCTAAAATAGAACCCGTCCATTGAAGATGTTCTTTTTATTGTGATTATAAAATGAAGAAACATTTTCATGAAAAAACGTGAATTTAAATATCATCATATGTGTGTAATATTTATGGCACAGTTTTAAACCACTTGTGAGGTACCATTATGAAAGGGTTTAAATCTTAAGATAAATGTGTTTGTTACATATATAAAAATGTTAAAAATATGCGTTTATTTATAAAGGCTTTTATGTATAATTCTCATAAGACAGTTTTTGGGTAAGTGAAGCCATTTTTAGATGTGACTGTTATACAAGTCAGAGATAATGGCATTCAAGAGAATGCTAGTTCTGGAAACTAGCTTTCAGGGGTGAGTTTATATTTGTTATTTTCCAGAGTTGCCTGCCTCTATTATTATTAACTGTGATCTCATTAAGAAAAACAAATTTCACATATGCTAATCTGGGCCAGGATGAATGTGTATTTTAATTTAAGACCTTTGGGGAACATACAGATAATATTGTTGACTTAGTATGTGTCATTAATCTTCCAAGACAGTGGAAGGCACATGCTCTTAGGGTCTGTCTACCCAAAGAGGTTTACAAGAGACGTCTGTGGTCATTTGAAAGATTCATCTCACTATAAAATTGTGATTGACTGAATTGATATTTGAGTCTTAACAATCTGTTGGGGAAAGGAAGAAAAAGGGAAAACGTTTGTTTGGCATATGTGAAAGTTAGAAAAAGTTACAGGGTGCAAGAAGTACGAGGTAAACTCTATTGCCCTTTGTTTATCGTTGACTACACTTCTAGGTGTGGTATCCATTAGCAAATGACATCTGGTTTTTCATTTGACTATGGTGCTCGTTTTCTTTCTTAAATGATTGTGTTAATGTTATGGTGCCCTGCTAATCACCTGCAGGGATTGCAGTCTGTGTGTATGCATGCTGCACAAACAGATAGGCACACACATCTGTGAGTATGTGTTTGCACACAGAATCATAGAATCATTTAGATTGGAGCCATCAACCTAACCCTGCCAAGTCCACCACTAAACCATGTCCCTAAGCATCCCAGCTACATGCCTTTTATATACATCTGGGAATGGTGACTCAGCTTCTCAGGGCAGCATGCTTGATCACCCTTTTGGTGAAGAAATTCATTCAAATATCCAGTCTAAACCTCTTCAGACTGACAGGTCTAATTCCTAGTAATGAAGTAAATTCCTAGTAATTCCTAGTATGAAGATACTATAATGATCAGTCTTGGAGAATGTAGTTCTGTCATGGTAGGGAAATGGAGAATAGTAATCTTTCACCATTTAGTTCTTAGTGAGAGAGTCACGGAAGCTGGAGTTTGCATAATGTGTGTTTCTCTAGCCCAGCTGAGTAGTGCATAGTCTCGCAGCCCAGTGGGAGAGGAGGTGGCAGTCAGTACTTACTAAAGAGAACGAAATCTAGATTGGTTCCTCCTTTATTTAAGGTGCTTTGGGATGAGAACACCCATTGCCTTGGTACAATCAGCCTACAGAGTCCCGTGCACGGAGAGTGCTGCACTATATGGCCTATATATACATGTATGTGTGATACACATATACATCCATAGAAGCAAACGTATCTTGTTGTGAAGAATGTATCATTGTGAAGAATTACTGTGTGAGAGAGAGCACGCTTGCAAGGACTACATCTCCTACTCACAGGTGTCCAAAGCATGCCTTGTCGTTTTTTTTTTTTTCTCTTAAGTTGTTGAATAAACAGATAAATGGGAACAAATGACTGCTTTACTGTTCCACATATTGCTTAAAAACTTTAAAATTTTTATCTCTTTTAAAAGATAGTATAATGAAGATATACTGAGAAATAAAATGAGAAAGCATCATTACAAACATATTATGCTTTGCCACTTTATACAGTTCAATTAAAACAGAATATATCTGTTATCCATGTCAAGAAAATTTAGAGGAGGATAATTGATTGATACAAAAGTCTTCTAATTTGCTATTTTATTGCTGTACTCTCTTGTTCAAATATTGATAAATTTTTGGAAAAACTGCATGAAGACACTGTCCAGTTAAAACAAAAGCTTGGGAGTGCTTTTGTATTGGGGAGCTATAAAGTCATGGAAACATCACTGACTTTCAGCCAAGCATGTAACCAAGCACAGTTTTGTACAGGATAATGTCTAAATTGATTCTTGTTCTGTAAAAGGGACAGTCTTCTGCTGTTGTTTTGTTTTGTTTTGTTTTTTCTTTTCCTTAAGAATCTCATCCATTACTACACAAAACCAGTTCTGCCAGAAGTACCTGCAAACAGCGTAGGAAAGCATATAGTTTGGTCAAGTAGGTCTTTCTTTAGTATCATCTTTAGTACTGGAGTGAAGCTTGAAACTACAAAAGCTAAAACAAAGTCTCAAACAAATATAATATCTTGGGGCAAACTCTAGCACTGATGAAAATGTACCTCTTAGTTCGTTCCATGACAATTTGATCACCATGTCTAACAGTCAGAGGTTATCAGCCAGAACAAAATCAGGAAATAATCCCTTTGTATTAGTATATTTGATGATTTGGATGATTTTTCTTCCTGAGCCCTTAACTTGCATGTGACAACATTTTCAGAGCTTTTCTGTGTCTGAGAAAGACAAAGTGATAAAAAAGTAGGGTTTTGTTTGTAAGATAGCAGAACAGAAACTGAGGTAAATCTTTGAGAAAAGTAGAAATATCACAAATCAAAATATAATTGTGAGTTGGCACCTACTTTAACTCTTGTCTAACTTGACTCTGGGCATAGATAGAAAATCTGTTTGTAATTATTGTGATTAATCTGTATTTCATTATCATCTTAATGTTCAGTCAGGATTTGTTCTTGTTGTGCTATGAGCTATATGGCCAGAGCCAAAAGAGAGCTCTGTGTGCTTGTTATGTATGGAAATGTGCCAGGCACAGAGTGTCTCAACCAGATATCATATGGATGTGCATACTGGCCGGCTATAGGATGCCCTAGGAGAGTGTGCTGCAAGTCTTGGTGCCGTTTTGCCCATCTTGGAAGCTGTATTCCTGTCTAAAATTCCCTTATGAAATTCTGCAGTGTATGTCCGATGCTGTGGAAGATGTGAGTTCCTAAAAGGAAGGATAAATTGGATTAGAGGTTTCTTATTGAGAATTCATCATTGAGAATGCATTCGCAAGCATTAGAATAATTTGATGAATTTGGTTGTTTTATTTTGGGGGTTCTTTATTCTGGCTAAAGGGAGTTGTTTTTGAGGAAAACATCTTTTCAGACACAATGCAACAGGAATTTGACTTAATTTCAAAGTCTAGTGTCTTCATCGTGTACTTTGAAGATAGGAAGTAAAGGGACTAGTAGAGCATGTGTAACTTTTCCAGTCGCAGAGTAAATATAGAGTATATCTATATTAAAATAAACTTCTCAATAGTTGATTTAGGCTTTTCTATAAAATAGATCCTTTGATATCTTCCTATGTAATTCTGTTGTATGGAGACTCACAATGGAATTACCAGAATTACATGGAAATATAAGTAATCATAATAATAAAAAAGTCTTATCAGAAGTAGATACATTTGTCAGCTTCGTTATCTAAAAACATACTCCTTTCACTACTTTTTAGAAATGACTGATTAACCTTTCAGTGTTTCCTTAGGATAACACATTAGTAGGAGACTGTTATTTCTGATAGGGTGGACTTTATGTAAGGTAGTTAAGGGACAGCTTGGAGCACTGGCTGCATTTCAGGCCTGCAAATAATTTACCTTCAAGCACTGCCTAAGGGTTATGGTAATATATTTTAAGATATCGCCAGATTTGATCCTCTGTAGCTTGATAGAAATGCACTGAATGACTTTTGAATTGTTGAAAGGATAACAGATCAAGGTGTCTTTGGTTGCATCACTGTAATATTTCCATCTGAACCTATAGTAATGTCTGCTGTTTTATGGTTCTGTTTTTTTTTTAGGGCTTAGGAGTCTTGGATTGGTATTCTTTATGGTCCAAATTACTGTAGTACTACTGCTTTGGAGGGAAAACTGTGCTACTGTTCATATGTTCATAGATGCTGCTCTGCAAGGAAAACAGGAGGTTGATTGTTTTTGTTCCTTGCCTTGCACAAGGAAAATAAAATACAAATTTATTTTACAATATTCCATAGTAGAGTATAATGGCCAAGCAAGTCTACATCTAGACTTGCAATGGTGGAACACTCTAACACACCTGGGATCTTGATTTCACAAACAGATTTTGGGGACTGGGTACACAGATCAGGGTTTTTTTTCCCCCTGGAGTATACTGTAATTTAGTTTTTCCCTATGAGTTCATATTTTGCTCTGTTTTGGAAGTAAGGTACATCTAGAGTACACACAGGGATTTAGTAATTAAAGGGCAAGGGTAATCCCTGTCTTTTATCTC
The DNA here is from genome assembly GCA_013397845.1 of Melanocharis versteri. Classification (NCBI taxonomy): domain Eukaryota; kingdom Metazoa; phylum Chordata; class Aves; order Passeriformes; family Melanocharitidae; genus Melanocharis; species Melanocharis versteri. The sequence goes on along the minus strand of VZTG01009064.1, from coordinate 264,136 downwards.
TTGGTCTGCATCTCTTGGTCTGCATGGGTTTTCAGTGATGAGCATTTTGCTTTTGCACAAACCCATTGCTGTACTGAGAGCTGGTTACTGTCCCAAACAACTTGAAGTCGGAGTGACAGAGATGAATCTAATAGTGTGCGTATTCTTTGACTTCTAGTTTAGGACTTGCTTATTGATATCAAATAGAACTGTACTCAAAGAGCAGACCCACTCACTCTGATCCCAGATATCATCTGCTCAAAGAAACTTGTAATTTTTAATGCTCTGTACTCATCAGAAGGTTAATACTTACTTTGTATTTATAAATACATGCAAATACAGACCACCTTATTTAAAGGTTTAAATTCTTGATTTTAGTGGATACTTCATGGTTACCATTAATCTGTGTTACACCAGCTGAGCAGTTACAGCTGTACAGACTAGGAGAGAGTCTTTTCAGTATTTCATACCACTACTGTTACTCTCAAATGTACAATAAGAGTCACTTTCAAGCTTTTATTTAGGCGGTTCCAGCAATTCTTTGGAAGTGTACGGTTAATGAGTGTGGGTTTTCAGAATTAAAAATAAGGTGAATAAAGGGCAGTGAACATTAACCACAGTCTCTGGCAGAAGCTAGAATAAAATTTTTCGTTTTGAGTATAAAGAGTTTTTTAAAGGGCAAAGGGTTTAAGATATAGGCAGCTTCATTAAAGAGGTGACAGTTCACTTGTTTCAGCATTTCATACAAAGAATTGTGGCCAATTAACTGACGAGTGCATTCAGATATTACAGTGGATACACTGATATGATAGAACTCCATTATCAGCTGTTATGAAAAAAAATAGCATATTAATTAATGAACTGCTAGGAGAACGAGAATATTTTCATGAAATACCTTGAATAGTACAGTATTTTTCTTCTTTTTTCTTTTTTTTAGGTTAAATCATCATCAAGGTGTTTATGTATCATATATTTAATACAGGCAGTAATGAACACTAGTTCCGTGACCCCTGGAGCAATAGTGGGCTTGCACCTTATATAGATGCTTTTTCCTGTAGTGTTTCTGCTCTTATTTTTAAAGTGGTTCTCAAAATGGCAGCTGCTTCTCAGTATGTCGTGATGGAAAACAAATCAGATGATATTTTTCTAAAACAGTTAAACAAAAACTTTTAAAATAAAGATAGTTACTTATGTATGGTTATATATGCATTCAAAAGAGGAGTATGCTGCTATATGGCCTATTTCTCCTTTGAGTCTAATTGGTTATTTGTACGTGCAATTATCTGATTTATGTTCACAAATTTGTAATTACATGTGCAAGTTATATGCAGAGATGAATACAGATGGTTGGAAAACAAGCCTTGAAGCAGGACTGTTCATTCCAACTAAAGTTCATACATTTAAATCATTGTTTCAGGCCATATGCAGACTCTAACAGACATAACCACAAGAGTTAGGCTTGCTTTACATTAGGAATCATCTCAGCAACTTGAAGTAAAAACTTTTTTTTAAAAAAAATAAAAGCTTAAAATTATTTTAGATTTGTGTCATTGTGGATCAAGCCTGCCTTTCTGGCCTATTAACTCCATGCTTGACATTTTTATAATATATATAGTAGATGATGTTTTGAGGGGATATTTTTATAAGTAAAAGCCTAAGAAAAGATGAAAACAGTTGAGGAAAAAAATAGGCTTTGCATCTGTTATAGTTTGGGGTTTCATGTGGGTGAATAACACTGTTAAAAGGAATCATTTAGCTTGAATATTTAAATTTTGGGTGCGGTTTATGCTGTAAGTTTGAGTGAAATGGGAAAGGCATCTGTTATAACTTGACAGAAAGAGCATTTTGTGGGAAACATGCACTTTATATCACTACTTTTTCCCTTTTTCCCTTCTTTTTTTTTTTTTTTTTTTTTTGGGGGGGGGCGTGTTGAGAANCTCAAACAGTGAAGGAGTTTTTTTTTTTTTTTTTTTTGGGGGGGGGGTCGTTGCAGAATTATTCTGAAGAGACATCAGTGTAAATACAGGAAATAAATATGATTTTTCCAGGTTTTCTTGTTGATATTGCTAGTATTCCTAAATAACTTTATTCAGGATCACGAGTGCTGTGATTCCTGAGTACGGTTCCTGAAGCAAGGTTTACATAATAAAAAAAAAAAAAAAATCAATTCGGTTTGAATCTATGCAGGAGTTCTCTTTAATAGTTGCATTTCATTGTTCATTCAGACTTATTTTCAACTCTAGCTTGTATGGCTGTCATCCTCAGAAGCTTGTGTTTCACAGTTATTACATAATCATGAGAGCCAACATACTTAAATGTTTTAAGAACTTTCAGGAAGATCTAGTGTTTCAGCTAATTAGATGAAGCAGTGAACTTTTTGACTTAATTTACTTCTGACATCATAATTCTGCCACCCAACAGAATTAGCTTCATTTCTTATCTATTTTTCCCTTTCCAATAGATGATTTATAGATCTCAATTTCATTAAGAGAAGAGGCATATGTCAGTAATATTTTGAGCTTATGTACAATCACAGCTGTATTCACGTCTCGTACTGTAACTTACTCCAGTAACACTCAGATTTCTAACTGGTTTTATTTCCTTTCTTGCCGTTTAGATCATTCATATATTCAAGTAATATGATCAGTCACGGAGAATCTTTTTCTTATATTCTTTCATTGTGTTTGTAGTAAGACTTCAACCATCAAGGGAGTACTGGCAGGTGTTGCTGTAATATATATTTTATATATTCCTGCACTCTCGTACCTTGTATCTTATACTCTTGTATCAAGAATATTACTAATCTTGCTGAAAAGCAGAGTGATTTGGGCTGCAGTGTTGAGGAAGATGGAAATGACATGCTGTTTACATGACAGTTCTTTTAGGAAAAGAAATAATTCAACAAGGTCTTCTCTGCCCCAGCAGAGAAAAGAGTAGCATCCAAGGACTAACCAGTGCTCCTGTATTATTGCGCTAAATGACTTTGGAACGGAATATGAAGTGAAATATATTTTCTTCCATTTATTTTTCTTCCACTGATAAACTGGTACTGCATTTCTGACCCAATATCCATTTTTGGCCATTTTGGTTCAAAAATAGCAGTAAAGTGTTCTGTCAGTGAAGTGCAATAATATTTAATTGGCATGATTTCTCCACTGCTCACTTCTGTAACACAACCTAATTTTTTGAAGATCATTCATGCACTTCTTTATGAAGATTTTGAAACAGATCTTTGTATTTATTTTTATCAGCATTGTTTGCTGTCTCAGTAACTCCTAATATATCATGAGTTCAGCACTAATTATTGCATGAGAACATTTTCTGGTTAACTGTGAGAAGAAAAATAAATTTAAGGTAATTGCACTGAGAGCTTTATTGTTTTACAAGACTGCTGCAAGTGAAAAGGACATGGTGTGACTTCTAATGGTTGTTTTACTAACTGCCAAGATAAATGTATACTCTGTCTTAGAATTGCAATTTTTGCTTTGTTCTTGAGTGGGAGCAGAAGGGGAAAACCTAAAATAGTAAAGTATAAGGTTTGGATCGATGTACTTTGTCATTTTTTGCCTTTAAAATGCTAGTTCAGTGCATTAGAAATATTTATGAAGGTTACCTTGGCAAGCAAGTGTTTTCCAAGCAAAGGAATTAAATTACACAAAAGGTTTAGTCAGTCTTCCTAGACCTTATTTTTCAGTACTGACACGCCCTTGGCTCAAGTCTTGCTAGTCTGAAGGCTGCACGTATGATGAGAGCAGCATAGAAACTATCCCAAAATCCAGAAATACCATGTGGGAAGAGTCCACTGCCTGTGGTTACAGGTTGTCACAGGGCATTCCTGTCTTTGCATTAAGTCAGCAAGTGACATCTTCGGCCCTTTTGCAGTGTCCATTTTATGGCGAGCACATACTAACTACTTCCAGTGGCTGATCACCTAAATTTCATTCAGCCAGCTTCTTTGAGGTCAAAAGTTCTGTGTCAGGCCTTGAAGCACTAAGGGGAGATGGAACAGATGAGAAATAAAGCATAGATTTTCAAAATGTGCCTAAATGAGATGCATAAATGCTGATGTAGCTAAAATTGGTATTGATATTCAAAGCTGTTTTAGGCAGTTCTAAGAACTTAAAAAATATACCAAATGTTTGTTACAGATTTGCTACCTATCACCTCTGGAGTGTAACTTTTCCTGCCACTCCCCATTATTACTGATTATAAAACTGCCTGGACAATGGTAACTTCACTGCATCATATTTGCCCAGCTACAGATGAGGACAATATTTCTGTGCACTAAACTGGCTCACAGACAAGATTAAAAATAAAACTTTAAATGTAGAAAACAAACCCTGAAATTAAGCAATTTTGGCAGGAAAGGCAGTTTGCCTTCTTACTACTGGTCAGACTTGCAGTTTTCTTTAGGGGTGTTTCATGTATTTAATAAAAATAATTTTAAAGAGTGAAACTTTATTAATCAAATATTTATATTGCACAATTGTTCCTCAAAATCAGGACATAAGAAAGATAAATCACAGAATTATCTCAACATTTTTGAACACTTTTAGTTTCCTAGTACATGTTTTGCCATGCAATTAGTCATCTGTAAAATGCTAGTGACGTGCTCTGAGAGTTACATACTACTTGTGAAGAGTTTCAGCTGTTTTGGAGCCAATGCCTTCCTTGGTGCTCAAAAGTATTAACAGAAATCAGTAGGAGGTCTACATATCTACGGCTTTCAAGGGTTTGACCCTTAAATTTTAAAGTCAAGTCTGTCTTCTGGCAGATAGTAATAAGAGCTGAATGCAGCCAGGTTACATTTAGAGCCAAGCAGATAACCCCAGACTACTGTGCTGTTGTCTCTTTCCATGTGACTGTACAGGACCAGGTTTTCTGTTGATTATGTCTGCTTTTAGTTGTTTAGCACTATCAAAACATTTCTATGAGCGAGCTCATACTTGATAATACAACTGAAATTATGTAAAACTTTAAAAATGTTATCAAAGCACAACATTTTAACTGATAAGGAACACTGATTCCTCCATTTTTTATTCTTTAATTCAGCCATCTGTTGTTGTCTAGATTTGGTAAGACAGGAAAGATCTAAGACTAATATATGTTGAGCAAAAGACCAAAAAATAACCATATTCTTGCCTTAAATGTATTCTCGATTGCTCCTCATGCTAATCACAATGCAATAGACATATATACCCTTTTTCTTCAAAGATGAAAGTGCTATAGCCATAGTATTCCTTGATGTATTTATGAAATTAAAGGGATGAAATACAAATCTGGCCAAAAATTGATGGATTTATTTTTAGTCATTCTCAAAAGTGTTCTGGTTATCTAATTAGCTGATGTTAGTGAAGAAAATATTTGAGACTTTCAAGATTCACTAATCTGCACCTTGAGTTCCTCATTCACATAATGGCATACTGTAACTGTAAACCATGATAATTTCTACAAAAATAAAGATCAGTTGTCTTTGGGAATGTCTTTTAAGACTTGAAAAAGGTCTGAAAATTTTATCACAAACTGACACAAGCTTATAGAAGGCAGGTTGGTTTTCATGGGAATAAATACATTTAAGTGCTTCACTTTAAAAACCTGACTACTAAGTTAGTAATACATAGTTCTGTAGAAAGCTTTCTTCTTCTTTTTCAACATATGTTATCTCATGTATGAAAATTTATGTTTTAGAGCAGAAAATATCTAACTTATTCATATTTCTAAAAGCAGAGTGACAATGTGTTGGATCTCTTTTCTAATGGGTGAGCCAGGAACTGTTAACTTCCCTATAGACTTGTCCTCAGGTCTTTAAAACAGTTAATCTTGTGGCTTCCTTGAATCTTTGCTGATATTGTCTAATTTCTGCTTTCTCTAATTTACTCTTCAAAGAATGAAACAGTAGACTGGAAGATCATCTATGACTTCCAAATGTAGTGCTGTTTCTTCCAGTGTCTTCTTGTGGAGTCCCAAAACACTCCTTGACTTCTCTATACTATGACCCTAGGTATTCATAAGACTTACTTTGGCTTTTGGGGTTTTGTCATTTCAGACTGTTTATCTTAGCTCTAAGAAATCCAGACTTTAGATATCTTCAAAATCGAAATGGGTCATCTTTGAGTAGTTTACCCGTTGAGATAATTAGCATTTCCACAAGAATTCAAATGTGCTTTCAGTAAAAACAGTGTAGTTCTTCCAATAATTGTATTCAGATAAAAGACAAAATCTCACTATGTCTTTTATATGTCTATAAAAGCTTATATACAAAATCTAAATTTGAGTAAAAATAGTATTATTATCAGCTTTTAAATAATGATTTTTGTATCTCACTGTCATCAACTAGAAGAAAAGATTACATTGCTCTGGCATTTAAATGTTATCTTTTACATAATAAATCAACTCATACCTATATAAATTATATTTTGTTTTCATACTAAAGACAAATCTACTGATTTTGCTACAAAATAGGAATATGAGTATTTTGAAAGTTTCTTGTCTTGGAATGAAAATGAACATGCCCTAATATAAAAATAAATAGGTCTTTACTATACTCAAGCTTATGAAAAATACCAACAAAATGATTTATTAAGCGATTTTTATCGTCCTGTTTATGATAGTTAAACTAATTTGCTGTGCTTTTGATGTTTTTTTAAAGAGTTTATCATATAGCTATAAAAATGATAATGAACTACAAAACTACATGCAAGTTTTCAATTCTAGTTGAAGTGATTATTTTTTAAAGTAATTTTTTCATGCCATTTTCCCCACAACTTTGGTAACGATTCATACAAAATTTTTGCAATTCTTATAGTTTGGACACAAATCTTACAAAATGGTAGTATTTGAAGTTAGCAGTTTGGTTAATGAAACAAATGCATAACAAATGACAACTAACAATTTAAGTCAAATACTGCTACTTAATCAGTTTTTAAGGACAATTAGATTTATTCATTTTAATTGTGTATTGCATAGTCTACCGTGCCTCTAAATCAGATCTTCCAGGCCTTAAGAAATAATTCTTAATGTGTCTTACAATGTTTTTCTGCCTTGTTATAAGAAAAGAATAAACGTTTCTTAAATAGATAAAGGCCTTTTAATAGTAGATTGGAAGTCGTGTCACTTAAAAATTCTGTCAAGATTAAATAGGTTTTCTTCTCAGGAATTTCATTTAAATAGAATCATGGGATAAACTGGATTGGAAGGAGTCCATAAGGATCATCAAGTTCAGCTCCTGGCCCTGCACAGGACCATCCCTAAGACACACCATGTGCCTGAGAGCATTGTCCAAACACTCCTTGAACTGTCAGGCTTGGTGCTGTGACCTCTGGGGAGCCTGTTCCAGTGCCCAACCATCTACTGGGTGAAATATTATTAGTAAGATTGGAATTGGGAGTTTAGGACTTTATGAAAACACTTACTTGATAAACTTTGGGGTAAATCATGGAATGGAGTTGGGTTGCTGGACTTGTTTATGTCTTTGAGTGTGACTCCCTCCTTTTGTATACAATAACACAAGCAACGTGATTGTAGAAGGTGACCAAAGGAAGGGTTCTACCTTGGGTATTTCAGTGTTGCTCACCTATAATTTGCTGCTGACCTTTGTTTAGAGATTTGGTCCATGACTGTCTTCTCTTAGGCTTTAAAGAGGGGTGGTTTTATTCCTCAAAGTCAAAGACAAAAGCATTCAGTCTTCACGATAGCTATAGTTGGTAGTAATCATCAAAGAGAGTCTTTGCAGGTGTGAACTTGTTTTTTTTAAAGACCTGGAAGTCATTGATGCATTGTGAATTGTGCCACATTTCCCTGCTTGTGTTCTGTTATGCTGCTGTCAGACCCTTCAACAGTCATATCACAGTAGTGATTTGAGTACTTCATCATAGATACTTAAATGAAACCATTAAAGTTTTCCTACATAGTGGCATTTTTTTGGTGGGTGAATATATTAGAAACACTCCATTTAAATCAGATCATTTTTGTCCATAATGTTTTGCTCAGTTTTATGTGTATTCATGGTATGTTTATTTTTATTGTAAATCACAAAGGAAATATCAAAGAAAAACCAAAGACACTTAATTTGGTTTTGTAAGCTGGAATAAGACAATATTATTTTTCTACAACTGTTTTTCTTGTAGTTTTGAACATATGACAATTTTGTTTATATTAAAAAAAATCAAAAATCCTAAACCAATCAAAGAAATTACTAAGCCAATAATTTTAATAATGACCTCAGCTCAGGGCATTAAGTTGGGAATTAATGATCAGTTAAGGTTAATGACTCCATGCATTGAGTCATTAAACTTCAAGAAAATGCTCGGTACTTTGATTGTTTTTGGTTTATTAAAGTTAGGTTGTAGAAGTTGCCAAAAAAAAAAAAGAAAAAAAGAAAAAAAAAAAAAAGATATTTCCAAACACAGTTGAAACTAAGATGAACAGAAAACAGGTATTTTATTATCTGCCTCATTCTGCAGTCCAAGTATAGCTAGAAATGCCATTATCCCTGATTAGAGTTTTGTTAGTATGAAGACCTAAGGAGCAAAACCTTTCATACCCACCTTTCTTTACTTTCTTGTTCTGAAACAAATGAAGAACTTCAAATGTTTGGCAGATCATAGGTTAACACTGCAGTTTTAGAGCAGCACATCGCCTTATTCTGTGAGGTTATTCCTCAATGTCTCCTAAATGAGCAGTTAGAGGATGTTGCAGTAGTTGCTATGATCTGTATGTAGGAATAGCCTTTGGATATACATTGTATGAGCAGGTACATATTTGTATGTAAGTGGGCAATAAGTATTTTCATTGTCATGCCTATCTAATTTGTATGCTACTTAGGCACTCCAGGAGACAGAAAGTTGTATATGTGAGCATTTAACAGACAAGGAGTGCTTAAACCTGAAGCTCTTTATTTTTCCATACTGGACACATGTAGGCTGCTGTGATGGCTTTTGCTCAACAATATTGTACAAATAATTCCGAGTCCTTTTTGACATAAAGTAGTATATTTAAAGTAAGGTGTCTTAGTGAGATTTTCACTTTAAATAGAATAAGGGTTAAATGATAACTTGACTTATCTTTTAAATGACAAAAAATAAAGAAATTGCAAGACCTTTTCACACATTAGATATGTATTGTCATTTATCATCTAGATATCAGGCTAGCAGTGCGAAGTAATAAAACATATCATCGAAAAATGTGCTATAGGTCTGAATCACTCTTTCATTCCACCTCCCAGCTAACTGTAGTATTAAATCAAACAAGCAGAACATTTCCTTAGGCAGCCATTGCCTTTTAATTTCCTGAAGAACCTTAAAATATCATTCATTACAAGTACTACACATATTTGGTTTTTAAAAGTCTCATAAATCAATAGCAGGCTGACTGTAATAATTATTACAAGTTAGTGCATAATTTTCGTGCTGAAGGCTGCATGCAGAACTTTAGCATATGCAAACGAGGCAATTCAAACTGTGTATAGATATTAATATGAAGAAGCAGGTAACGAGGTACAGGCTATGAATTATGCATCAAGAGTGGCTGATCTTCAATGAGGAAAATGAATTCAGCATGTAATCTAATTAGTGATGGAAGTCTATTACATCTAACTGCAAAAGCAACCGTCCTTGAAACAAATTTATTTACAGTCCATGTTACCACTTGAAACAACTTTGAAATGATGTGTAAGACAACAGCTTAATTGTAAAAATTTTTTTGTTTGTTTGTTTCAGTTCTAGACCTGGAAGGCCTCCTAAGAGGACTCAAAGTGTCACCTCCCCAGAGAATTCTCATATCATGCCACATTCTGTCCCAGGCCTAATGTCTCCTGGAATCATCCCTCCAACAGGTAGGATCGCTAGAAACACCTTCACACGGGCAATCGTTTGAATTCATGGCTTATATCCACTTGTTAATAGATTAACAGTCTAGGAAAGCAGTCTGGGAAAATATCACAATAGTTCCCCTAATGTCACATTATTGGTACACGAACATGTCGTATGTAATGGAAATTGTGGCAACTTAGTACTTCAAAATAACTGAGCAAATAATAATCCTTTATGATTTCCCCCCCTGTTCTTTTCCTTTATAAACAAAAACCTTTGAAAGCATGAATTACCTATCATTAGACAATAATCTCCCTATTCATTTTTAATAGATCAGATATCTTCTACTTTCTTTTGCTGCTTTGCTTCATTAGATAATGTCATCATGAATATAGTTGCCTGAAGAAACCGAGTTAGTTAAAATAACTCCATGCTGCACACATGTCTTTCTTAATTTTTCATCCTGAAATTCTATTTTTGATATGTCTCCTGAGGCCTTACACTAATATAAAGTCCTGCAACAATCTGTTTCTCATACTACTATTTTCTTTTGAAAGTTACTGTACCATCTCCTAGCAGTTACTTGCTCTTAGACATAGTTAAATTAAGAAAGGCTGTGTTGCAGGGAAGAGATGAACGTCACCCAAGCGTGGAGGCACCCAATAGTCAAGCTGCCGATGGTGCCACATTTTCTCTCTTCATGTTACAGACCAGTTAAACTCTGGGATTTGTTTCGGCTAAGTCCACCTGAGCTTCTACTTCTTGCCCAGTTGTTTCCCGCTTACTTGCACAGTTCAGTCTCTAACACTGATTTTCTCTAAGACAAAGGAAACATAATTAACTGGACAGATTAAATAGAGAGGGAGATTACTTGATCTTGTGGACTGGATGGATGGGTGGATGTTTGAGTACATGCCCATGATCACATCCCTCTAAGTATGAGCATGATCTTTGGCGTGGTTTTGGTCACAGATGACCAACACTCTCAAAAGAAATGCTCAGTTCAGTAAACCCCAAATAGAAACTGTTTGAATGTAAATGTCTTGTCTGGAGGAAGGAGGAAAGTGGAGAAAGCTTAGCTCAGTGGACAAAAGTGGGCCTCTACCTTGGCCTTGGGCTCAGGAGCTGCTTTACATGGTGAGATAGACACATAGCTAGAAATATTTTATTTGAAATTTACAGTTTTTTAAAGATGAAGAGGAGTGACAAAATGAAAGGAGGTCAGACCACAAAGATTGTTAGGAGAGGGGTATAAAAATAAGGAGAGGGAAGGAGGGACAAGACTTAGCACATAGGGGAGTATGGGTAAATGTCAGGCTAGTAGGACTCACAGTGGTAGTCTGGGCAGGTGTGACGAGGAAAAAGAAAGGGATTAAAATACTTTATACAATAGAATTTACAGGATAAAATCCAGTATAGAAAATAGAGATCGTGCAGAGTGAATGCAACATGAGAATAGTAGATGGGATCTATGTGGGGAGAGAATGAAAGTTTTTATAGGGCGGAAACATTCATGTTCATGAGGGAGAGATCAAAAATTGCAGAAGCAAAGGGAAATTATTTGGGGGAAGTAAGGCAGGAAAATATCAAAGAAAAAAATGCATGTGAAAAGTAGAAAGGAGATGAAAGAAGTCAGAGACAAATAAGCAGGCCAAAAAGAGGGAGACAGGAAAAGAAACCTTGTCAACAGTATCATTTGGGGTTTTGTGTTACAGTTAATATCTAAGAGCAGATCGCCTCTTGATTTTTTATTTTAAGAAAGCAGTTTAAAACCACAACTAATGCCTAAAAGTATCCAGTTCCTCTCTAGTCCTTTAAAGCTGATCATAACAAGTTAACAATAAAAATATATGGTACTAAAACCAGAGATCCAATTTCTTAGATTATCTGCCCACAAAACCAGATGCAGATCTTTTTAAAATTATGATAAGAAAATAGAAGAAGATAATTCAAAATTAAAGAAAATAGGCATATGTAAGATTATCATTCATCAAATCCTTTTCGGATGGTAGTGCTTTGTGAGTCTCTTGCAAAAGAAGAAAGGTTTAAATGCAATCGCTATTACATTTGAACTGGTTTCACGTTACATGGCTTACCACAACAGAAGGAGTGGTATGATTTTTTTCCCATTGTGGTGGTGTTGAGTCTCAAACAGCACAAAAACTGCGAACAATAGCACTGATAGAAGCAAGCTCTGGGGTCTAGTGTTCCTTGAAGCATGCAAAGGTTCAGCAAAGATAAAGAGCATCATGACAGCCATTCCAGCATTTTATAGACAGGCAAGTGTAAAAATAGACTTACAGTCTGATCTTATGAGTTCAAAACAATGAACATCTGTGGATCTACATTGTAAATAAGTACCAAAACTGCTGTAAGAGCACTACCAAGAAAAGACTGCGATTACTGCAGAAGATGATGTAGGTGCCGTTGTTATGTGCTGCCACATTAGTTGATACTAGAAAAATCTTACTGATTGTAAAATTTTACTCCATATTTTGACTGTATATACAGAAAAACACTGACTGATTGAGGTTGTCAGGTACCAGTGGAGGTCACCTAGTCCAGCCTCCCCATGTCAAAGTAAGATCACTCAGAGCAGATTGTTCAGGGCTGGATACACTTCAGATTCTGTGGGTATCTTTGAGGATAGAGACACCACGATGTCTCTTTGCAGCTTGTTCCAATGTTTGACTACTCTCAAAATAATGTTGGATTTTTTTTCTACTTTTCAGTGGAATGTCCTGTATTTCAATTTGTTTTTGTTGAGCCACATTTGAGAAGTCTGGCTCCATCTCTGTCCTTATCACGTTTTCATACACATTAGTAAGATACCCCCATGTCTTTTCCAGGCTGAACAGTCCCAGCTCTCTCAGTCTCTCTTGATATGTCAGGAATTCCAAAAGACGGTTCGTCATTTCAGAAGTTTGTGGAGTGTGAATTTCCTGTTAGGATCCAGCTCTAACCAGAAAAAAATAAAATTACCAGATTATTAAGTGCTTCTTACCACTTCTCTCTCTGTTATATTTTTTTCTTTGTAATAACTTCTTTTTAAGCTTTCTGATTGATTTAATAATCTAAGTATAATAACTAAGTTTCCTTCCTGCCTACAAAAAAGTATAAGTGATCACACAAACAATTATGTGCTATTTAATGCTCTTTAAGTATAGAGAGCTGCAATTATTAGTTATATCTAGGATACACAATGCTACGATTTAATGCATGATTTTTACTTGAAAATTTTCCCTTTTTTGGAATGTGCTGCATAATACAGAAATGGGGATTTAAAGGTGGAAATCTTGATTTGTAAAGTGACTGGTTCTGCATGCATTGTTTATGTGTGCAAATAATACTGGTATTAAAATATATGCTGAGATTTCTCATGATATTTCAGGACTGTATATTTTTGTAGGAGGCCAAGTTAAGGAACCCGTGAAAATATTTTATATCACTGATGTAAATTCTGAAAACACATGCAGAGAACATTGCATCATCACTTAGAATGAACTTGCTTTATGGAAGTATTTAGGGACTAAGATGAGATGTAGGAATGACATACAGAAGGAAAATAAAAGAGAAAAAAGGAATAATTTTCCATGTGTTTTAAATGAACTATAAATTGAAGAAGTGAGGATCACCCCTCAGTGGATATTCTGTCTATTTTATTACAATTAAATATTACCCGCAATCGCTGATCTATCCACTGTCTTTCATTAGGGTCAATTTACAGAATGCTCCCAAATTTATAGAAGACTGGTCACCTCACAAAAGATAATCTTATATTTATGAAAATAAATATGTAGAGCCTTTGATAGTGTGATGAAATGAGAAATGTGTAATAACAGGAAATGAAGAGCTTCATGAATTGTCCAGAGAATTAAAATCTGCCTATAGAACAAATCATGTAGAAGAAGAAAGAATTTGGTGTAGGCTCAAACAATTGTACTGACTTTTCCGGCTTATCTAGATAACACCTTGAAATCCTTCCAAAACTGGATGGTTCATCATAGTTAACTTTGATCTGTTGTCTCTCTGTACTGCAGATCTTTTCTCGGCTAATGTGCTTCAAAAGTTGTCTAAAGTTGAAACAGTAGATAATTGTAATGGTGATCAATCAGAAAAGTGGTGCTGTACGTCCGGAGTGTATGATATACATTGTGGTCTGTACTTTTTTGTCTGGAGTAGCTATATAACATATAAAATGATATTCCCATTATTTTTCATGCAAACTTTGAAAAGCAATTTTCTTCATTTTTCAAATTATTTTGGAAATTATTCTTCAGTATTTTAGGTTTCGAAGCTGCTTTTAAAACTCCTTGCTTAATTCTTCTGCAGCTTGGCCTACTGAGTCTGAAATCTACAGGTGATGAAATGAGTAACTGCAATCTCTTGTGCTTATTTCAGGAACTGCATCTTTCAAAGATAAAATGAGAATATAAAGTGCTTTTGGAAATTGCTGACATATGACAGGATAAGAATGCTCTTTCATATATTGATATATATCTATAAACATAATTTTATCAATAAAAAAGTCATTTCAAAGCATGTTTAATTTATTACATTACTTTTACGTTAAATTAATCTGAGTAATTATTGTTGCTATTATTATTATTTTGAACAGGTTTGCTTTTTGGTAGGTACTTCTATACAGCTATTCCACATCTGATACCAGACTCTTCCAGTGTAAGGACATTAAGCTTCCTCTAAAATGTTTCATGTGTATGAATTATAACTGCTCTCCTCGATTAAACCATTCTTTTTCTTTTCTTAAGTGGTAATCTGAAGATGTAATTTCTAATCTCTTCCTTGTTTTCTCTCTTGCTCTGGGCCTGAATCAATATAAGTATATTCCAACTTCCATCTTATACAAAATTCTTTGCACCACAAAGCATTTTTATGGGGAGTTAGAATAAAGAGAGAGTTGAAAGGTTTTGTATAGATTATTTCGGCTTGGAGGACAAATGTCTTTCACAGATGCAGCAATTGATAAAGTGTGGTAATGTTTTTGCTAAAGTAGATGATAAAATTATTTGGTGTTTAAAGAAGGATTAATCACATAATTAAATAATTTCATGTTCTCTGGCTCGTAGTTATTGATGTTGTATTAGGCAGACTGAAAGAATGGTTAAAATATAATTATCATTGTTACTCTATCCACATCATATTGCCAAGAAATAAGATCTGTAGCTAGAAGTGTTTCCTCCTGATAGGCTCAATCCTGTAAGGTTTTAAGACTATTTAACTTACTGGAATGAATAGAATTGCTTTCTGTGAGTATTCCAGGGTATAGAAACTATAAGTTAGAATTACATAGTAATTTTAAGAAGCAAATCTGTTACTCAGTTATTTAGTTTATGCACGGGATACCTTTGAGATCCTGTGTTGGTTAAAAAAGATACACATCAATAAAATGGAGTGGCTGTTGCTTACTTATTTGAAAATACATTCCATGTTAGCACAGTATTTTGGTTATTAGTGTTAAATCATTTTTATCATTAACATTGGTTTTGACTGGTGTTATAGGATGATAAGCTGTTTATCTATTGGGGCTGAACTAACTTACTGTAAGAATAAGCAACAAAGTCCTGCTTTCAGAGTAACAAACTGTAACCTAATTCAAGAGACTGAATCAAATTACACAAAACATTTTTGCACTTCATTAAGGAAGTAGTCATTATAATTAATGTGAAAGCTTCTGTCGTGTTCGCTAGTTGATGTATCAGTGGGAAAATAAACTGACTCAGCTCTGTAAATGTATTTTTTCATAGTTTTTAAAATAATAATTAAGGTGTAATTCAGGCCTGAACCTGTCATCTCCTGAAAACAGTCATAATTTTGGCATACTATCATCCCACTGAACGGCTAGCTATATTCTGCTTTATCACAAGAGGAGTTATCACTGAAAACTGCTTCTGGAAGCTCACTAGTTTTAAGTTCCAGTGAGTCCCTTACATTTCCCAGTCATAAAATCTTTTTTAAACCAAGGATTACTTGCAGAAATGGAACCTTTTTTATTAAGAACTTTTGATCAAGAAGAACTTGTACATTTTGCAGCATTGTATCATACGAAACTACATGTATTCAAACCCTAAAAGATACTGTTGGAAAACTGTAAGTCAGAGTCACACCTCATGTAGGTTCACCCACTGCCTATTGAGAGCCATCCCTAGACTGAACAGTTTCCAGAAATGCTCCCAGCCTTTTTGATATAAAGGCAACAAGTTGGTTCACTTCAAAAGATACTCTGGGATTAAATATTTAAGCAGCGAGGATAGTCATGTATTTCGACATGCTCAAGGTGCTCAAGAAGAAATGGAGTGAAGTTATTTTACAGTTTAGTTATAAGCTAGTGAATCCTCTCTTCTACTTGTATCTTCTGAGTACTCAGTATTAGGTTGTGATATGCACAGATTTATTACCTTTTAGTGGAAAATCTGAGATAAAAGTTTTTTGATTCTTCCTGGATCACAGAATAATTTTGCCTTCTGTAGGCTAAGTTTGTAATCGTATTCATTTCTGAACTTCCCCGTAAGAATGCTATTCCTGTAGCAGTTATATAGGATCCTGGTTGAATGACCATACTCTGTGAAGATGAACTACTAGAAGATACTAGATAAGCCTTTAATGATATGTGATAATTTTCATATAGAGGCAGCTTTTCAGGGTAGATTTAACATGATCATAAAAAAAAAAAATAGTTTCCGACTTTGGAAGAGACCCTCTCCCCGGTTCCAGTTTCTTGTTTCAAATAGTAGAGAAGTATATTAAACACCTTGGGAGAAAAAGCCCCCCACTTTTCAGAACAATGTTTAATTAACAGTCTGTTGTTGTAACAGTTTTCTGTAAAACAAGTAACACGTAAACTGAAACAAAATTAAAACCCAACAAAACACCAAACTCTTGATACAAAAGAAAACAATTAAAATCTTACTCTTAGAGGCAGGTATGTGGTGAAGTTATCAGTGACTACATTAGGACCAAGTAATGGAAGCGTTTCTATAGCTTTCTGAATCCCAACATTCTAATAATTGTAATTAAAAAAAATTTTGAAAATATATAGATTGCAGAATATGCTGATTGTTTATTAAAATTAAATTACTCAAATTGTAAACTTCTCAGTTGTGGGTTATACCGAGATTTTCTTGTTGCTCAGATTTCAGGCAGAGTCTTTCAATAGAAAAACATCAAGATAATCATAATCCTGTGTTTACAGTTTTTCATATAATAAACCTGTTGGTTTTCCACCCACTCTTGCTTTTTAGTGAGAATGTTCAGCCAAAATAATTTGATTCCAAATAATTTAATCTCTAATTTGTTCGAAATGAACCTTTTGTAGAGCAAACAACACATTGGCATTTTAAACATGAAATACAGAGTATTATATTGTTAAATGCAGCCACTAGCAATGAACCTGAGCTGTTGAATTTGGAATAATATCTCAGTCTTGCAAACACTTCAGTCCCTTATCTGAATGGTGTTGACTGTTGTAGCAAAATAGGAATATGGTAGTTCTTAGGGTGAACATAGCAAGATCTGGTACAAAGCTCAGTTCCATCATGTTGCTGACAGTAGTTCTGTGTCATCACGACAAGGTGAAGTTCCTGAGTGCTATGGAGGTGCCCAGCTTCTTTCCTGCAGAGTTACACTACTTATGCCCTAGCATGACATGCCCAATGAATGGTGAATGATTTTTTTCTCTCGATTTTATATTTGATTTGCTACCAGTGGTACGTAGTGCATTCAATAAAAATACCCCTTCAAATTTATATATTCCAAAGTTATGGTCCATGATTTCATTATTGTATATTTGGGGATTCTCTAAAGTACAGGAAAAAAAACTGCAGCTTAATGTTTTTCACTCAGTTTGGGTTTTTTGGGGTAAGGCAGTGTCAAATGTCATTATTTAATATGATTGTCTCCTGGTTAAGAACAATCTGTCTGCTGTGGAGTCTTACAGATTTCATGCCAGGACTTCAGTATGAAGGAAATTTCCAGAAAATATGTCAGGTAGCCCAGGTGTTTTTGTTATATGATATACAATGTAGATGAACTTCAGAATTTACTCAAGTAATTGGTGTTTTCAAGAAAAGTATGCAAGGAAGCATTGTTTTATCTGAGAAGCTTTAGAAGGCTACAATTTAAGGAAAAAACCCCTAACTAGCTAAGTACTATATTAACTTATTCTCAGGCTCTGGGGGTGTCCTGTGCAGGGCCAGGAGTTGGATTCGATGATCCTGATGGGTCCCTTCCAACTCAGCAGATTCTGTGATTCTATGAATGTAGTTTTCCAAGGAGAACCAGCCACTGTGAGTCGTCCTTATGACTTATAGCTCTAGGAACATTGCCTGCATGAATTGTACAAGGCACAATAGCATACTGTCAGAATTGTAATGAATCCACTATCAGTTGTTCACAGTGCACTGTACTGTTGTTGTTACTAACGTTGTCCTTGCAACATATTAGAGTTATCATAAAGTAGTCTTAACTGGGAGAAGGTTTTTGAAAGGGAAGGTTGTTCTGGTTCAAGTTCAGGATTACAAGGCCAGATAATTCAAACTTGATTCCATATCATCTGAGAATTGCCTAACATTTTCCTTCCTGTTTGGAAATCAGAGTCAGAACTGCTTAGCGTTATGAAGTTAAGCACATTTGGTAAGAGTTCATGTGCTGATGAACTGTGTTGCAAACAGAAACCAATATATCAGTTATTGCTCATGGAGCTGCTTCCAAGAGCTTGTGGTTTATGAAAACCTGAGCTGGTAGTCTGAGTTTCCATGCATTCAAGATGCTCAGTTTGAAAACCTCATTTCATGTAAGAAGCCTTCTCTTACTACTTCAAAATGCAGATGTAGGTAGATATGTTGGTTGGTTGCTGTGTGCCTGAGATAGCAATTACAAAGGCGGAGAGGGACGGAAGGTGGGGAAGGAAGCTGTGTGTGATGCAGAGAAGGAAAGAGAGAAAAGGGGAGGGAAGGGAGAGAGAAGTTCTTTATGACTTGGTATAACCAATCTATTTAGCATAATACAACCTGTTTTGTTTGCTGTTGTGTATTAATTCCTGGCTATTGAGAAGTTACAAGTCTATGTTGTTATAGTATTTATATAATAGCTTTCAGGAGTTATCCTCTTTCCATAGTGTTTATGTACACAGGAGCCTGCATTTTGCTTTTCTGAAATGTTTTTCAGTTATGAATGTTTTACATATAACTCTTAAATCATTTTATTTCAATCCAATCTTAATTGCAGTGATATACTGTGTTCAAGCTGTCAGGAAAGAATAAACTGATACTGCTACTAGTATTAGTAATGTGACCGGACATTTAGGAAGAAAAGTCTGAGGAGAATGTTACTGTTACTACGTGATGATATTGGTCATCAATTAATGATGTATTAGTTTCTAAATAAGAAAACAGTAGCATGCTAGGACTGACTAAGATGGGGAAGGGAAAACTGCACCTAGTCAAGGCAAAATTAATAATGTCACTAGGTCATTTTAACTCATCAAAATCCATACAAATGGCAGATAGATTGACAAGTTTTGTTGAGAATTAAGGTTTTGTCAACACTACCGTTTTGTTAGGGGGCGGCTGAGATCAGATTGACTTAGGGGAAGTAGAATAAGTCACAAGGAATGTTTTAAATGTGCAGGTGCTTCTATGAAATTTTTTCACTGTATTCGTTGTGCTGTCTGCTGTCATAAACACTAAGACCACACATACAGCTTGAACAATCCAGTTGCCCTACTAAGAGGAAAGATAATGGAGTCACTTTTCTTTCTGCAGATGCTTTTTTTAAAGAATGTTTTCAGCCTTTATAGTGGAAATAGAGAATTAGAGACATGAGTTGGTGTCAGCTGCATATTCCAATAGTTTCCATTTAATTGCCTACCTTGCGGATTACTAGACCTACCTTGCTAGGAACCATAAAATCAAGGGTATGATCTTAGATAAGCAACATCTCTACTAAAAAGGTTGAAGTCACTTTTATGTTTTCTTTTGACATTAAATGGAGTCCTTAATTCATATGCTATGATGCATCAATTCAGCATACAGAGATCTAAATGTAATTATTTCATTAGAATACTGATTCTGTAATATCACTTAAACTGAGACTTCAGATGGTGGGAAAAGCTGCTTAACACAGTGCAAAGAACAGAGTTTCCCTGTACCCTTGCTTAGTAAATGTATATGAATATGGGAATAAAAGAACAGTGTAACTTGGGTGATTTGATAACCAAGTAACTTACTACATCATAACAGTGCATTATTTTTGTATGTACCAGACTACCAAAAAAAGAAAAAAAACCCCTCAAACCCCAAAAGATTTTCATCATCCAAACAATATTCAGCACAAGTATTTGATAAAAGAAACATGATTTTTTGTCAATCAGTAGATTTGTTTTGAAAAGTATCTCAAAATATTCTGCTAGATTAATATTTCATTCAAGTGGAAGAAAACAATGGTTCCTGTGCACTCAGGGACTGTGTGAAAAAACAATTCTTAAAGTATTTTTTTCCCTCTGTTGGAAGTTGAGGTCATACTCAGGCTTTGATGTCTCAGATATACAGATGCTGAACACACTGAGGACATCATATTCCTAGAGGTGAATGGCAAAAAATATAGAACTTTTGCCTCTGTGAGTATCATGTTTGTGGAATATGGAATAACTCCTTATGAAATAGGATATAGATTTAAAAAAAAAAAAACAGCCATAAGAACATCTTTATATAAAATGTAGATTACTTGGACTTCTCTTAAAATTTATTTCTATTATCATCCAGGCTAAAATTCTATTGGTAAAGACTGTTAGAAGCTGACATGTATGTAGAATAAAAATAAATTAGTATTACCATAGTAGAGCATTCTTAAGTTAAATTTAAAAACTCCCAAATGCTTGCTCACCAGGAAAAGTCTGGGCAAGAGATTGTACTATTTAGGCTATGATTCCTGTGAAGAATATGACTTTAATAGCTACATCTGTGCCAATAAATTAATGATAAATAGACCAGTTCAAAGCTGTTCTTTACCTTGGATGGCAGGCATGCATCCTGCATCTTACAACTGCAGATCCAAAATCTTTTTCTTATTACAGTCTTTCCCAGCCTAAGGAAAAAAAAAAAAACATCCATATCTTCTCTCATATCTAAAAGGAAGAGTTTCTGGCCAGTTTTGTTTTGTGTACTGTCCATGACCAATTCCAGAACATGTTTTGTAGCTATACTACAAAATCACTACTAGGTTGAATGTCTTTCTTGTTGAATTTCTAATGTGTATTTTGTTTATAGAAACTAGAGGCAAAGTTTTTATGTAAGTTTTATCTTTATCTTTTATTAGACCAAGTGCCAAAGACTTTCAGGCTTTTAGAACACAAGCACTTATGTCTGCTGAATGAAGTTAATGACTACTACGGTCTAAAAGCATCTGAAAGCAATTAAAAATGCTTATATGGAAGTTCTGTTTTAAGTAAAAGCAACTTGATTTCTCCACCTTCTGCTCAATAGCTGGATACCATTTGTCCATTGTGTGTTAAAGATGATGACATTTTTTCATTAAAATCTCTTGCAGAATCTTCTTTTGGATTCTTTAATTGCTTTCTTCTCTACTGCAGGAGAAAACTCTTGATATTTTGAATTTACCTTTCCTCTTCTTTTCCTCCTGTTCTGAAGACCCCAAACTAACTTCCTGATGATGAAGAAGAAAATAAATACACATTTTCTTTATGAACATTGCCATTATCCTTGTGCACAAAAAGAAGCATTTAGTTGAAACATGGTATAATTACCATATCCACATCCACTTAGAAATTTAAGGAATTGTTAGATGAGTTTGTACTTGGTAACAAATCTTTTAAATAATCTTTTTTGTGGAAAATTTAAGGTCGTTAATTCCAAATATTTAATTCCCTCATCCTGTTTAGCTGACCAGGCAAGAGTTTCACAGAACTTTCTTTGGGCAATGGACTGGCACTTTAAAAGTTAAAAAGAATACCAGGATTTCATATTAGAAGTAATGAGGTATCTTTTCAGAATTTTTATTTATTTTTCAGACTTTATTTTTTATTAAATAATCAAGTACGTTAATAGATTCAGTAGGTAGCCCAGATTAAAGTAGGGCATAGGCAAAACAGAAGGATATTTAATGTAGCCTTTATATAACTTGTAATCAAGTTGGGTGAAGGTTACTGACAATGGATTTAACTTAATTTCTGTCTCACATCTTGACTATTTTAATTCAGTGAAACCAGAGAAACTGTATTTAGTCTGCCTGTGGAAAATCCTTTTTTTCTTTGTGTAAAAAAAATTGTGCTAAGTGGGAATTTTTTTGTTTCACTGTATAATTCAGAACTGTTTATATAACCTCTGAGATAATGCTGTCTTTTGGAGTTGTGTTTGAATCTGCTTCATTGCTCCTTTTAGAATTATTCATGATCTAATTGTATTTGTTCACTTAACATGGATCCATCTGTGGCCTGCTCCCAGTAAAAGCCTCCTCATTTCATCCTCAGTCATTACATGTGAATATCTCACACATTGCTTAGCTCCAACTCACTTTTTGTATAGCGTTGTTCCTATGGTTACTTGCAGGGATTATTTCTACTGGAGTTTACTATCTGATTCTTTCACTTTTTATTTGTTGCTTTGGTATAGTTTCTGCTGCCCTGACTCTGTATTCAAAAATCACGTTATCTTCCATGATATCCTGTCACATAGATCTCAACATTTTTTTCAGAGATGTGAAAGACTTAGGAGCTGATTATCCTAATCAATTTATTTTTGGGGAAGAAGGTATTGGTATGTGGTATGGTGTGGTATGAGGCTTCCTCATTTCTTTGAATAGTTTTGATTAAGTGACTAAGTTTTGGCCACCACGCTGTCTTCTAAAGAGAAGTGTTCCTCTCATTTTTCAAAAGTTAGTGATTTTGAGATTAATCTGAATTCTGTCCCCTTTAAGTTCCTTTCTACTTTACACTGTTATGTTTTCACCATATCAAAAATCAAAATAACAATGCTCACTTAAATTTCACTTTCTGGTTTTGCTTTAATGTCTATAATATGCATAAAATATAGACTAGAATAAAATAGAATAGAATATATCAGTTGGAAGGGACCTACAACAATCATGTAATCCAACTGACTGACCACTTCAGGGCTGACCAAAAATTAAATCAAGTTATGTAACTGTATTTTGGCAAGATTATTAGAATCATTTTAGACACCTTAATACTGTTGCTTCAAGCTTGACAGATTTATTACTTCTATTATTCTAGTAAATCTAGTAGGAATGCCATTAGGGAATGTTCTTTTAAAGAAAAGACGAAAACCACTAAACACTGATATATAAATACGTAGCAAATGAAAAGGGATTTCCAGTGCTAACATAGCTCATAATTTCTCCTAAAGGCTTCTTAAGTCTCTTTTGCCAAATGTCTGAAGAAAATGCAAACCTGAATTCTTACACCTTCTTTTTTCTTCGCTTCCTCCTGCTTCCTAGCAGCTTCTAGGAGAATTTTCAGATGATGTAATTGTTTCGAATTGCATTGGTTTTCTTTCATATATACTGCATACATCTCCAAGAAGAAACCTCACTCCTTGAGGCTGCTTAATGAGAAATCTTTAGATTTGTATAACTGACAAAAAAAAAAGAAAGGAATATTTCAAGACAATTTTGACAAATATACCTTCTTGTGCTGTCTTTGCATTTCTTTACAATAACAAATTCTTGGGAACATACTTACTAAATGAAGAGTTACATCTCTATAATAGCATGAAAATACTATTTGTGCACAGGATCAAAAAGGGCTGTTCACAAACCCTATCCCGTTTAAAGATCTATAATGAGACTTCGCACAGTTCTTTAAAAATTGTAATTCTTATGAACACTTGGCCAATTTATTTTTAAAATAACTTTTTTCTTCTTTCCTTCTTAATATAAGTTTACCATTCGATACATAGAGCTAGAATTGCATAACTCTTACCAGCATGGACAGTGGGTATCTCTTTGATGCTGAGGTTTTCAGAATTCCACACTCTATTCCACACTGTTGCCATCTATTTTTTTATATATATTTTTTTTTTTTAATTTTTTTTGGTGAAATATACTATGTAAGAGCACTTTATTTAGAGTGTGTGCTACTGAGAACAGAGCTTTCTGGGCACAGAATTAAAACAGTTTCAGCCCGACTTGATAGCCAGAAGGAGAGAAAAAACTGGCAGATTTTCATAAGTTCTTTTCAAAGTAGGAAGTAGTTTCAGATACTTCTGCCTCTTTGGTCTGCCACTGCCTTTATGAAGGGGGAATTAAGGGCATATTTACAATCTAAAAGAGACTATTTCTTGTCATCCTGGGCGCATGACTATTATAACATGGCAAAAGTGTTTCCATTCCAGAGTCAGTTCCTCTGTGTAGTGTATGTACCATATGAACATGCTAATTCAGGTATCTCACTACTATGCTCCACTAAATGAAATAAATTGGCCCATAATCATCACTGAATATCATCCCTTTAGGTTTACTCAAGTGAATGGAACTACATCTTTCTGAGAGTGTTTTAGATTTTCTCTATGCTCTGGTGAATTCATATTTCCAACTTTTTCTACACAGCGATGAAAAGCACAGTGATGTGGTGGATTCTGTATTATATGAAAGTGCCTGAGACATTTCCTGCTGTCCTATTCTGCCCCTGATTTCTACCCCTAATTCAAGACATGGCGATAACTTTTGGGAGCAATCACTAGATGTCTTGTGCAGTAGGGTTCCTACTGATAACCCAGTTATTGCTGATGTGGGCCAGATTGTGCCCATAATCCAGCTGGAGAGTACTCAATTCTGTAGATGCTTTGCATTTGTTAGCAATATGTACTCTGGCATTAAATGTCGATTTTGATTAGAAGGTGAATATTTATACTGTGAAATCAGTTTGCCTCCCTAATTTGATTTTAATAGGAAGTAGAACTAGGGGAAAAAAAATAACTGGCAAAATGTTTGACAGAAACTGATAGAAGGTATAAGAAGTAGTAGAATTCAAAGTAGATTTTATTCTGTCTTGTCCATCACGGTGTATTTTTAAAACATTTCTGTAAAAATAGAGTCCTTGAAAGAAAGAAGGAAAGAAAGAGTGTTTGACAGAAATTGTTTTCTTCTTATGGAACAATACAAAGCATGTATAATTTTGAGACTTACTTTATTTTTCTGAGTTTTTAATGATTAAAGTTTTTTAAACTTTTATAAAGCAGAGGTTTTTAATCAAGTATGAAAAATGTTGAGATAGTTTTGTAGTAGTTTTTTTCTGTGCAGAAAACTAATTTTAAAGGAAATATGTACCTAGAAATAGAATTCCAAAACGGCAGATTAGCAGATTGATTACATTCCCATAGAAATGGCAAGCATACAGGTAGATATCTTCACTATGTTTTTACTATCTGAGAAAAGAATTTAATTTTCCTTAGCTTTAGCTGTGTAAGGAGTTAGCTATCAAGGAGGAGATTCATCTGCTAATATGTCTGAAATGTAGCTGTTGAAATCTTAACAAGTCATCTCCTTTCATAGCCAGTGGAAAGTAGCAGACATCTCTAGAGAGTGATATATCTCAGTATAAAATAGGCCAACTTGAATCACCCGCTGGAAATGCCTGTGTCTCTTCATTGACTGTAGGCAACCTAGATGAAGAGTTTGGTCTGAATGATTAAATTTTAGAAGGTTAATTTAAAATTAGCTGGGTGAAGCTTTCAATGTAGGTAAATTATTTTAAATATGTGGATGCAAACTGTGTCTCTACGTTGTCCATTAAATGAATCTTTGGAAATGTTTGGTGTGTTTTAAAGTATTCGAAGAAGCTTAGTGTATTCTGGGTATAGTAATAAAAAGAAATAAGAAAATATTTATTCTTTTCATTTGCACTAGAAGTCGTATGTCACACACACACAATTTAGCAGGCAAACAAATCACATTTTAGCCAAGGACTGACACTTCTGATATACCTCTGGATTCACTGTGAATTGTGTCTGTTATTGGGTTCTGGTTATTGTGTTCATGGCATAACATGCACATACTTTAGTGCACTTAAAAGACTGATAAATCTCTCCAAACTGGTAAGTGCTAAATTCCATCTGCACTTGCTGACTGTAATAGTTCCTCCTTAAAAGTACATCTTTAAATACCTTATTTGGCGCCATGTCTATTTTTTTTTCAGTGCTATATGGGAGAATTTTAATCTCAAAATTCATAATGTCCTGCAGTACTTTCAGCATGTTGAAACACTGAGAGAAAGATCAGATTTGTCTAAGCTCTCCAGTTGGTAGTAGTTTTCCACATCTAATTTTATTTATTAAATATGGATGTAATTTTTTGTATCTTTATTGCAAAGAAAATGCTGATAATTCTAATCTCCAGTTATATATGTTTAAAAGCATGAACATCTAGCCTGAATAGTAAACCTGGACACCTCAGTTATATTAAAAGTTTATGGTCCTTTTGTCTTCAAAGTCTTTATTTTTCTGAGACACCAGACTAAATTTGATTGCTTATCTATTAAAGGGAGAACTTATATTCATTTTTGTATAAGTAAGGATGTACCTTATAAGCCTTAAAAACCCCTCACATATACATGATCATTTAGACTGTAGATTACTTTTATTTTATTTTGTCAGTGTTTTGAGTGTCTTAATCCATATTTGCCTATTGCATTTCAAGAAGGAATCAAATTGGTTTTGTGGTGCATTAATGTTTTATGCAATATTCCATAGAGAACATTAAATCAAAAATAAAAGAAAAAGGTTGACCTCTAACACTTACACCCATTTCTTATGTCAAACTGGAAGATGTTGAAAGCCTTATATGGTCATAACCCTTCTATCTAACTGTGACCCTCCTTAACATTAAGCAGGTGACTCGATTAAACATAAATCAGGCATAAAATGCCCCGCATGAGGCAGCACAGTGAATCAAGCAAATTATCAAATGGCAAAACTCGTTCTGTGCTCTGGGCAATGTAAGCTGCCAGCACTTATACATCAAAACTTCACTCAGTGTAAGATTGATTTTATTTTATTTTGTTTATTTTAATTCCCTACAGCAAGCTGTGTTAGTTGTGTAAAATGCTGTCTGCATCATTACGTTCCTAAGAAATGCTTTTCTTGTTTAGCAAAGGCCAGTTGCAATCTTCAGCAACATAATGTAGCTAAGACTAGATATGCTGCGCTCTGTAGTGGGTTCTAGTGAGGTTGATATTTTGTGCAGTAATAACAAAACTTAAGCTTCTGTGAATGTATAGATTTTTTTTTTTCTGTTTGTTTGTGTATATACATACACTATCGACTTTATCAAAAATATGAGCACCAAAGGGATAATGTTACAAAACTGAATCACCAGTCACCATTGAAGATATTTTCCAGTTTCAGTAAAGATGCTGGGATTAAAGCGTGTAAGTCCAATCTTAAGGCAAGAATGAATTTTTAAGTAAGATGATACATGTCTTCCTTTCACAGTTGCTTTTTATGCTGCCTTAAAACATGTCAAAATAATCCCCAGCAGAGGAGCCTAAAAGGAATGTCAGCTCTGTGGTTATGTAAATCGAATTGAGTGCTTTACAGCAGGTTAAGATTTTTATAACTCAGGAGTTGTTAAGAGCCAGCTGGTTTGTATCTGTTTTTTATGGTTATTCTTGTCATAGGCAGCCTCCACAATTTTTAATTATATTTTATGGTATGTGTTTTCCCTCCTCTTGAATCCCACAGCTACTCTTTGCTTCAAAAGATATTTTCCACTGGGAAGAGGAGAAGCATTGCTTTGGGACTCCATCATTAGAAATACTGTTGTATAATTACCTCCTGGTAACAACAGAGGAGTGTGACTCTCCATCGCAGATCTTTAACTTGCTATGCCAGGATGGAAATCTGTAGTATTCTGCACACCCCGTTAGGCTGTGATGCCTGCTGCCCTTAACTCAGACTGTTGTCTTCTGCTTTTAAGGAAATGATTTACAGTTTTTATTGCATTCACAATGCAAATTCCTCTTTTCTTCACACTTCAGGTTTGAATGCATGCTTTGTGCTTTGCAGATTTATCGTATTCCATGTTCTGGATCACCACTCATTTTTGTAACATACGTTCTCAAAAATGCCTTATTTTTAATTTTTGTTTAGTGATGGTAATAGTGATATTGGACAAACATAATCTTTTCAATGTTTTTATAGCAGGGTAATTTCAAGAGTACCGTCTGATTCCCATCTGGAGTAGAAATTATTTAACATATACTGAGCACTTTGTTGGAAAACAAAACATCATTCCTGACAGCCTGGAAAGCCAATGCCTTGTTTTTTGTTAGACTTCAAGAAGTTATGAAATATTTAGTTCTGTATAATTGTGAAGACATCACCAGAAACTACATTCTTGAGTGTTTTACAGCGTTTTGTGAGTGTCCTCCCTCTGCCAAAGGAAATGGAATGCTTGTTAATTGTCTTTAATGGTAGATCCTCCTATTGAAACACCTCCTCTCCTTGCAGAAGTAATGATGTAAGAGCGAGAGTCTTAAATAATTGATCACACGGAGAAAGCTGTTTGTTAGATGGTTAAAAGACTGTTAAGCTTGTCAACCATAAGATAACAAAAAGCCTACTATAAACCTGTTTTTTAGGTGATGTTGAGAAAATTAACGTTTGTTTTTGGTTAAAGTCTAGAAGAGTTACAGTCATTCTCACTTGAAAAACCTATTTTGAACGTGCGAAGCAAATAATATATGCTTTTGTGTTGTATTCCAAGAATTGATTTGTGTAATCCAGTTTCATTATTTTAACAGACTGAAATCAATAGAAGTATTATCATCATACCTAATATATTCAGACATTATGACTCTATAGATCTTCTTGTATTACACAATATTATATTTAAATTTGAATGTTAAGTGTTTATTCTGACCTACTTATGGTCTAATGCCCAATGTCAGCAGCTTCTGAACTTCAAATATCTCTCTTTACTGCATTAGCTTCATATGCATTTCTAGAGCTACACAGGGGCATACCATGTAACTTAACATAAGGATGCAGGATAAATATTTATTATCAGAATTAGCCTATCTGGTGAGCTGCTTTTTTTTTTTAATATAATCCAGTAAAAAATTTAAAAAACCTCAAAAACCTCAAAAACCTCAAAACCCTCAAAACAGTTAGCTTTAAAACAACATGATTGCTGAAAATGAAGTTTGAATATTAGTAAAACTATACTGATATTTGCAAAATACATTTCTCATATTTCTTTCAATTTCTTTTCCCCATATTCATCC
This sequence comes from Melanocharis versteri, assembly GCA_013397845.1. Taxonomy (NCBI): domain Eukaryota; kingdom Metazoa; phylum Chordata; class Aves; order Passeriformes; family Melanocharitidae; genus Melanocharis; species Melanocharis versteri. The sequence goes on along the minus strand of VZTG01009064.1, from coordinate 235,075 downwards.
ATTTAATAGTTAAAAATGAGGGTGCAAATAATAATGAGAACAAAAATAAAGAAGATACTTCTTAAAATGTGTAAGATCTGGTGCAATTAATGCAGAACAGGAATAGCATATACTAAAACTGCAAGATATATATTACATTGCTTTTAAAAAGCACATTGTACATAGATATATAGTATATTATTTTAAAGAAGATCACCAAAAAACTGCTGGAAATCTCACAGATTTTATATTTAGCAGATTAGGTGCATACAAAATGTTTCATATTTTAGGCATTAGAGGACTGCAGCCACAGTTCATGGCTTCACCTCACCACTTACCCCAGGCAGAACTGCCAGTATTTGGCAACTGTGACCCGCAAAAATAATTGTCATTTCTTTCTTCTCTAGGGCTGTTGAGGATAGTGTGTGCTGTTTAATGATATTTATTTGTTCAGTGTTCCAAAATATATCTGTGGATGATACCGTGGAAACTACAACTAATATTTGAATTTTTAATTGCTTCTTGTAGCCATACCTTAACAATTTGAAAGAGAAATAATTCTGTATTTAATAAACTCTGCTTTAAAGCAGTACTGAGCCTGCCGTAAAGTCTGTGTTTGGCTACCAGTGAAATTCTGAGACAATGAGAAGATACCTGCTTATTTCAATTAGGCAGTAGCATGTCAAAGAAGATATTCTTTGGGTGGCATGCAGTATGTGACCTTCTTGGAACAATTAATTTGAACAAATAAAACAACACAGTTTTGACTTAGACTTAATTGCGAAGTTTCCATAGTTGTCAGATATTATACATGAAGTAATTTTAGAGGAGCAAAGTCTATGCCAGGTTTCACTGATCCAATGTAGCTGGAAAAATACATCAACAGCTGAAGAGACTGTTGACCACATCAGGCTTTAATTCATTAATGTGTGCTAGATGGACCTTTGCACGCAAATTTCCCCCAATGTTATTACTTCTCTGTTGAAAACAAACATTGATTTTTCTCCTTTTGCGTGTGTACACTTTTGGATTTGAAACAAAGTTAAAAATATGCTTTTTTGAAGCTCTCAACTCAAAATTAATGTAGTGATAAAGAATTAAGCATTATTCCACTGTATCCTTGAACAGGTAAACTGATGTAATAGTTCTTAAATATACGCCTGTTTTTTCTTGTCTGTAAAGGATGGAAAGATTATTAGATAATCATATTGTTCCTTTTTCTTTTCAGGCCATTTAAAAAAATGTCTGATGGCTTTATGGCACAATTAGATTAGAAGTGTATTTTTTAATCCTTAATATCCTGTTTTTCAGAATACGACTTCCTTTACAGTCAACAAAAAAATAACTAGTCACATTTTACAAACATAAGGTAAAATCATTATATTCCTTCTTGTGATTTCAGTGATTTAGGAAGAGCATATTTAACACTTAACTAGCTCAGGTAACAACAGGAGGATGGAGATTTTTTAAAGTTAATTTTAATAAAATTAAGTAGCTTTCATGGAATTAAGAATTTTTGACAAATCTTCAGAAATTGAAAAGCGTTTTGATCTTTTTCTTTTCTTTTTTTTTTTTTTTTAATTGCTAAACTATTGATCTTGTGCCTTCCCTGCTTCAGAGTTTGAATTGACCATATGCTAACTTTAAATTCAAGTTGGTAAAAACCCTTGTATCTGTTAATTTGATGGTTTTAAGAAAAACATTACAGCTAAAGTAAAAAAAAAAAAAAAAAAAAAAAAAAAATTCCTCA
>VZTG01009064.1:212197-231037 GCA_013397845.1 Melanocharis versteri | reverse complement strand
ATATATATATAAAATATAAATTATATAAACACACACACACGTATAAATATGGTTATAAATATGGTTAGTATGCATCTTAGATGGAGCACAATTCTCCTGTAGCCTGTTATCGCCATAGAAAGTCTGTTTTGATAGATGGAGGAATTACTCTTTTTCAAGCCTGCCAAAGAAATACAGCATGTGACTAGTACAACCTATTAGAGAACACAGCAAACAAAAGAGAAATCTAGAAATGTCTCATAAACTTCTTAAGGCACTGGCAGAAAAAAATTTCCTTAATGTTATGGGCTGTTAATATATCACAGAATTAAATCTAACAATAGGTCTTGCATCCTTTAAAAAGCAATTCCTGTGTTTTAACGTGTCTTAAGTAGTGATTAAGAATTGAATTTTAAAGAAACTCAGCAATTTAATATAAGAAATTGCATCAAACCCAGTCATTTTTCTTCTTGTAAATTTTATGCATACCATAGACATCTTTTCTTACTCTTCACTTTGGAAAATGTCCACCAGCTCTTTGGGCTGTGTAGTGACAAATATTGATTATAATCAATGTTTTATACTTGCAATATTACTAGTTATCTGTATGTCTTCCAAAGTGACTGCAAGTCAACATTAGTATAAAATTACTAGAATGATGTTCTGATTTCTAAGATAAAGTAACAACAATGATCCTGTCCAATTTTTTTTCAAATTATTCATACAAAAAATTTTAGTCTAGAAGTCATTATGTTGAAGACCAGTAATATCTAGAAAATACAAAAGAAATACATGTACACTATATGGGCTAGATATATTTTTTGTTGAAAAATAAATTCAATTGGAATGTTGATACTTCCATTGTTATGTATGGAGGTTGCATCTTGTAGTTGATTAAAGTTAGATTACTTGTAGTTGGGATAAAAATAGTGAGTTATTTTCTAGATACTAATTACATTTTTGCCAGTTATTTCTATTACTCACTCTGTGCTAAATGTGCAGTCCATCTTGCCAATCTGAATGTCAGATAAGTCTAAAACATAGAATTTAGCAATGATCAGAAAGAAGGTCATAACCCAGAGGGAGGAAAAATTAAAAAGCGCATGTCCCATTTTGCACTTGTTTGAGTGCTGAGAGGGTGGAGAAAAGTGATTTCCAGTAACAGATAGATTTGTGAAAATCCAAGTCCGTTGATATCCTGTTCATTAATGGCTGAAGAAAAAATTAATTCAATGATCTGCTGCAAATTATAATCTAGTTCTCTCTACAAAATGTAGAATCTGTGAAATAACTGTTGTCATCGTATTTTGTCTTTTGGTGGACACTACCAAGCTGAGAGGATCGTGGTAACATAAACCTTTTTCTTTCATAAAGTATTACTAGCAAGAAACGCATAATGTCTCTTTTGCATAGCATATCATGAGGATTTTTCAGGTTTCTGCCAAAGACAATGTTGGGGCTCTCTTATGCTTGCTTATTTGATGACCTTTGAATATTTACTCATAATGTGTTAGACAGTGGTACCAATCAGTTGCCAGCTTCAAAGAATATGCCTTTCAGAAGCAGTACATATGATCATGTATGTAAATCTGAATTTACAAATGTCTGCAGGTCTTCATAATGTAGAACTGCAATTATGCCAATATGGTAGGAACTGTAGAAAAGCTACTGCATGTTTGTGTTCGTATCACAATCAAGTACAGTAATAATGTATCCATTATTAATACCACACTTTCCTTTTAACATCATTAACAGTCTTCAGATATTTACTTTTTGTGTAGCAGGCAATTGTGAGGTACAAAACTAAAGTATTCTGCTGAATGAAGTTCAGTATTCACTGAACACTGTGGGTGTGAGAGAACTCCCTTGATTTGGGGTGATAATTTGGCCTTAGAGAAAAAAAATAAAAATGATGGAGTTATTAAGGTTGGAAAAGACCTCTAAGATCATCAAGTCCAACCTTTGACCAAACACCACCAGGCCCACTAAACTGTATGAAAAATGCCACAAATACTCACTTTTTAAACACTTCCAGGGATGGTGACTCCACCATTTGCCTGGAGAGCCTGTCCCAATGCTTAACCTCTCTTTCAGTGAATAAATTATTCCTGATATCCATGCTTTGATAAAGTGCTGGATCATGACACAAGCGCACATCATGCCCCTGCTGTGCCGTAGTTTGTGTTGGAAAGAGATACTGTGTCTTCAGATGGGACAGGCCACCCAAAAACATTCATCTACTGCCTTGGTCAGCACCCGCAGTGCTGCCTGTGGGATTTAGTGTTCTGTTACCTTGTGCAGCAAGTAGAGCATAAAGGTGAGAGAGGGTTGTCTATGACAATTGACTGCCTTTTCATCTGAAAAAAGGACTACACAGTGTTACCTGTGAGTCATTATCACAGCTACTTTGTACAGTATCACAGTTCTGCATCACAGTACAAACTCTGCTATCACTGTGCTGTAACAGTACATTTAGCCCCATGCCTTGCCTCTGGCACAGAGTAATGCATAATGGATCTGAAGAAACTTAAAAAAGAAAAGGAAAAAAAAAAAAGAGCCCCAAAGCCACAGTGCAGCTCTTGAAGTTACAACACAGCTAGTGAATAAAAGAATGAAGAAGGAGAGAGGACTCTCCTGACCCTTACAGGTGAATTCTTTACATTCAGAAATGTGAAAATTCTCTTACTCAACTTGCTGTGTTGAAACAAGGGTATATATGTCTTGAAATAACCAGTGGATTTCTGGTACTTTTTTCCCCCGTTATATTGACTTCTGTCTTTCTAATGCTTGGCTCAACATGCTTTGCACACTGCAAATAGAGAGGTAATCAGAAAACGGCTGTAGAATTTGTTAATGGATATTGTATTATAAAGGTTTCTTTTTGGGAGCAAGGGGATGCAAAACAATATCTACTTTAAAGCTAAATATGACAAAACGGGATGAAAGTTGTTCTTTAAAGACATTTTAGAGTTTTTTTATATGTCATATATTTTTACTCCATTAAAGAATAATCTGATGGAAATTTTATTTAAAGTATCTTGAAATAGTAGTTGATATTTAGACATTTACTGAAGGTCTACTGCTCTAATCAGCAGCTGTGATCATGTTTCATTTTAGCTAAAGCTCTGAATTCCTTGCCTTCTCTTTCCATGACTAGGAATAATGCTGTTTTCACTTCCTGGGGATGGCAGGAGCCTGAAATAAGTTTGTAGCTGGCTATTCTTGTGCACTGGAAGTGAGAATCAAATCTTTCTTTCTTTGGGCAAAAATGTTGCTTTAGGACCAAAGCCATAAAGGCCACAAAGGCTTTGATAACATGTCAACTAAATATTAGTGGGCTGTTTCTTCAGTGTGTGGACTCAGTGCGGAGAACAGGTCCCTCTGGGGGCTCATCCATTCCATCGGAAGGCTATCAAAGCTAAAATTGCACCATTGTGGTCCACAGCAAAAATTTAATTTTATTCTGATCTTGTTCTGGTGCCACAAATACTTATACACATGGATAAGTTAAATTTCACTCACGTGATTAGGCACGTGGACTACGGTGGATCTGTGGGAAATAATTTGGCAGTTCTGTTTGCGAGGCTGAGCTCTGAAGTTGTAGGGAAACGTACTTCCACAGGGCCATCAGACTGCCTCAGCAGTGTTTAGATATTAGTTTAATCAAAGAACTGTGGGCCATTACCCCAGGATCTGTGTCAAGCTGTGGATTAGGTTTATAAAAAAAAGCTACAAAAGCTCCTGCTGGTTGAAAGATTATGAGTATTTAGCTACATTACTGCTGTTACAGGCATGAACACGTCTTTTCAGTATTTTTGAATTGTAGCACTGTTACAATTAATTAGTTGTGTCCGTCTAGTTATAAATTAGACTAAAGTTAAAGACTAAGATTTTTTAAAATACTACTGTTCTTCTTATTGTTTTTGACTGTATAACTGAAACTGTAATACACTTCTCTAAACTGGTCCCAAAGAGTATGTCAATGAAAGACATTGTAGTTAGTAAAATTTAAAAACATTAAATGAAGAAAATTCACAGAGCACCAATAACCACCAGTAACTGTCATTATGTTAAACCTTTTAATTTCTCCTAACAGCAAGAATAGTATTGTGAGAACATGAGATAATGCTCACAAAAAGAAGAAAAGAACTTCTGTTTGTAAAAAGTGCAGGGAAGTTGTTCCCATAATAAGTCATTCTATTAAAGAAGAGCTATTATTGCACTCTAGCAATGCAAATGTAAAACAGAAAGTCTTTCAGGAACCAACCATCATTGTTTGCATAATATATTGTTGGTATATATATGTTTTGCCTTCTCACATATCTTTTTTTTTTTTTTTTTTTGGAACTGCATGCTATTTGGTTAAAGAGATTGTGGATCAGGATTTGACACTTAAGGAAAAGTATTTTTTTATATTGTTCAAAGCTGACCTCTGCTTTTAAAAGGCTTGATCTGCACTTTTTCATCTGTTTAGAAGCATACATTTTTGGTTAAGAAATTGAAGACAATCTCTTTGTCTTTTTCCTAAGCTGGGGAGGTTGAGATAAAAAAGAATGCCTGCTTTAAAAGTCACACATGGCTGTAATTTAAGATTTTTTTTTACCTCATTGTCCATAACAGTTGAAAGAAACCTTCAATGAAAGTTTATTAACTAGGCCAATGCCTGAGGCAATAAAGGTTCATTTATTACTAGTTTCTTGGCTGTTTTTCTTCTTCTATTTTTCCGTTAAACTCATAGCGTAAGATAATACTTCACAAAATTAAACCTTTGACCTTCTGTGGAGTTAAGTCGCCTTTGATTAGATAAAGTAACAATTTATGGTCCAGCATGAGGTTGCACATGAAATGAATAATGCAACAGAGTGAATGAGAACTGAGAATCTATTGCTTTTGAAAAGATGACTGTTGTTTAAGAAAGAATGTTCTCTCTTAATTGTATTGTATTGCTGCTGCGTGCATTCCAGTAGGATTTTAAACTGTTGCTGAAAACTGCGGTATAGCCAGGCAGTTATGCAACATACATTGTTTAATTCTGTCACAATTGCACCAAGCCAATAATAAATTCATACATTACAAAACCCCATGAAGCTGTAACAGTTAGTAATTTGTTGTGGTATTTGAAATGCACTTTGTGATTTCACTTTTTACTCTTCAGTACAAAGGAATAAATCCACTAGAAAGAATAACTTCATGGAATGTAAGTCAATCTGTTCCATAAATGGCAAATATTAGTGATAAAATAATTCCATTTACACTTTTTTTTTTGAAGCATCGTTGGACCTGCTAGTAGATCTATTTCAAAAAATTCAGTCTTAATAAAACAAAAGGACACTGCTGCTTTCGACATCAATGTTTATTTCTGGAACAGTGTTTTTAATTGTGGAGACATATCTTAAGCAGAATGATTTTAAGGTTTGAACATTGCTGTGGAAATTTAGCTCTTTTGCTTGTTTATCTTAAATGCTATACCCAGGCCTCAAAATTCATATTACAAGTTAGGAGTAGTTACAGGCAAAAGGTCTGATTAGACTGATGAACAACAGATGGTTTAAGCTTCACATGCACTGGTTTTCTCCCAGTGCAATCCTGTCGGTTTCAGTTTAGTTGCACCACTCTAAACCATGGATGATTTTTTTTCTAAGTATTCCTTCTTTAACAGTATTAAAAGTGCAGGGTTTTGTTTTTGTTTTTGTTTTTGTTTTTCATTAATATGACACCTTTAATAATTGGCCTTTAAAAGATATTTCAAAAAATTATCTGGATGAGCAGTTTATGCTGAACCACTCCAGTTGATCAGGGAAATACAGCTGGAGGGACCAGACAAGAATTTTTTTTGATTATCCCAAAATAACAGGTAATGAAATTTTTACAGTATACCAAGCTTGTTGTATTGGATCAATTCAGACATCTTAACAGAAGTAAGGTTCCTGGATAACTGTGAGATTCCAGACATACATTACACATGAAGAATTCTACTAGTGAAACTCAGTATATTTTAGCAGAACATTATGGTGTAGTCTGAAGTTCTCCTTTCTGCAATCCAGTCTATGTAATCAGACCTCTGTCCTCCTGCAGATTGCTTTCTCCTTCTTGTTTTATGTATCACACTATATAAAACGCCCATTAGATCAGAGACTAAGGTTAGGATCCTATTTCATTTGAAATAACTAGGCAGCAGCGTAATAAGCTACCAAAAACTTGTACCTGAACTGCTGAAACCCGTGAAACCAGTGCAATAACCTACAGTGATCGGGGTCAGGTCCTAGGAGGTAACCCTGCCTTTCTTTCTCAGGCAGATTTTTTTCAGATTTTAGTCGGAATTTTGCCGAAGTAAGAACCACAATATGAAATCTGGTATTAAATCAAGAAAGGGCTTGAATTATTTTCAAGTCAGTGCCATTAAAATAAATGAGAAGAAAAAGGATTAAGCATTAATTCAAAATAGTGAAAGGAATTCTTTCAGAATTGTGATGAGATTTGGACCTCCTCCCATGCAGTGAGTAAAGCATTTCTGCAGGATGAAGTTTCCAGCAAATGAATGAAATTAAATGTAACACACTGCTGACAGTTGTATTTTGGTTTTCTGCCTGTTGTGTGGTGACAAAGGTAAAGTGTCTTGAAAATGTTGTTGAAGTTCTAAAGAAGAAGATTGTGTAAATACATGCATGTAACTGAATTTTGTAAGTATCCATAAATATACATAGGTAAATATATATAAAATAAAGGAAGCTAATAGTTGCATTAAGGAAATTATTAATTATTTATTGGAATGACTATTAGGAATTGTTATTACTCTTAGGCATAATTATGTGAAGGAAGTTAAAAGTGAATTAAGATCAATTATTTAAATAATTCTGTAATTTGTTCCAGGATGACGTTTAGGCATGCAATTAAAAAATGTGTGTTTCGAGACATATTCAAGGCTGAAAAAGTTATGCTCACAGGTCCTTTTCTATTTTGCTTCACAAATAGGGTGTGTTGTAAGCTGCTCACACCATCAAAACTGAAAGTTTTAAGAGCTTTCTCTTAAGGCAGGCAGGCAATACTATTTGTTGGAAGGCAGAAACCCTGGATGTGATTTAGTGCCCACCAGTAATTCGTATACGTTTTGAAAATCTGTCATGATATATGACAGCTCTCACGGGGACTTTGCTTTTAAAACAGAATTGTTTTCTGAAGATGCTGGGGTTTTTTGCCATTGTTTTCTGTTTCGTTCACTCATTTTTCAGCGTTAGAGACCACACATACTGGGCATACTTCTGGTCTCATTCTCACCCACGAAATTCTGACTTCAGTAGAGTTGCACGGGTGTAAATTAGACTAGGACTTGGCAGGAGAAAGCTTATGATTATATTTGGCAGAGACAGCAGGCTGCAACTTTATTAACATAATTAACAGCTACAAACACACCCAACAGGCCAAAGTAATCTAGTGACAGAAGAGAAAAGGTCTTAGTAGGAAAGGATCCTTTGCGCTCTCTTTTGGTGTTCTGCTTCTTGTTCCTGAGTTCCTACTAAGGCTTGGCGAGCATTCAATTGAGCTGTAATTCAAATTCATACGGCTCCTGCAAGACACCTTGAACAGACTTTTGCTGATGAGTCTATAGGAACTGTCAGCAATACAGAGATTACTTCAGAAGCGTGATGGTTGAATTGAACTTTACTTTCTGATGTTTTGCTTTTTGAATTAAATTGTTGGACAAGATTAATTGCACGCAGTAAGAGATTTAAATGAATGGCTTTATAAAGCATTAAAGTTCTAAGTATGTCACATGGGAAAAAAAGCTGTAAGGTTTAAATGAATAAATGTATTTAATGCATAAAATGTCTAGGCTAATTTTTTAATTCCTTTACTAACATCTTTTATTGAAAAACCATACTTTATTCATCCATCTTAGTTATACTGCTGTGGTTGTGGTAATTTAATATTCCTGCTCTTTGCTAATCTTCTGGTTCAACAGAAGTAAACAATAGGTTTCATAAATTAAAAATACGCTCCTCAGAACATGCTTCTAAAGATAAAAAACAAGGCTGTAAACATTTATGACTGAAACAAACTAGATTGTTCAAATACTGCCATGATGTATCATGTATATCAATATGGCACTGATATCAGTTAGAATGCAAACAAGGTTTTAAATGATGTGCCCCTTCATTTCAGCTGGAGAATCCGCTTTACACCATCTGCCTATCAGATGGTTAGGAACCAGGACTGCGTATTAATGCCACATGTTCGATTTTCATTCCTCTTGTAATGGTTAGATTCATATTGCTAATAGCTGTGCATGAGCACTGTCGATGAAATTTGTGTGACGATGGAGTGATGAGATATTTATAAAGCTGCCTGTCTCACTGCATAATCAGCAGGAAGAATGCCAGACATAAACAACTTATCAATTTCAGAATATTAATGACAACTACCATTGACTTTAATCCATTGAATATTTTGGCCTGGATACTTTTTAACTGTTCAAACAAATATTTGTGAAGAATAAAAAATACCTTCATTGCTGGTGTGGTGCTTATTTCTTTAATTTCAGTTGCCTTTGTAGGTTACATTTGGTTATCTCATTTTTGAAGATAACATTTCTGTAGTGTAGAGAAGTGTGCACCTTGTAAATTCCTTGGCTACTTATTGTAAGAGTAAATTGATATTAAATAATGTTTACATCAAAAGATTTTTCAAAGAATAAATTTTTAAAAATTCCCAAGTACTTCCCCGGGTATATACCCATACTGTGACTTTAAAACTTAGTATTTTAAAATATAAATATAGATACATAGTAGTGTATTAACTTCTGCTTATAATATATTTGGCTGCCTATACTAGTGAGATAAGAAAGATAAGCTGTGCCCTGTGCTGAAGCTCTGGGTTGTACCACACCCCAGTACACCACAGTGCCCTGGTGATTATGAAGCACGCAGCTCTGATAAGTAGCTTCGGGCCTCCCTTGCCGCTTGCTTTTATGTATCATCACAGTCAGGTGACAGGAAAAAGTAGCAGTAAAGGAGAAACCAAGCTGTAGGCTGGAATTTCGGTGAGGAACAGCATTAAGCTAGAATTCTGAGCATTATTCCGTACATTTCCCTCCTTACTTGCACCAGTGCTTGTACGAGACATGCCTTTCAGATTCGTATGGTTTCCATTAATTGCTGTATAGCAAAGTAATAATTTCAGTCACTTCTGCGGTTGTATAAGTGAAGGCATGAAAATATTAGTTTAATATCTGCTTTTTAAAATTATCATTTTTTTACCACAAGCATTATCTTGTGAAAATCATACTACAGAACTAAGCAATTTGTATTTTAGTTTCTCAGTCCCCATCCAAGGAGATGCATCAAAGCATACTTTTTTCTTGCAAATTTTGTAGCAAAAGAGAGTTTTTATTTTAGGAGTTCTGCACCCAGGTCATTTTCCCAGTGAAACATAATAATTACAGGTGGTCTCACAAGTCCTATGTCCAACATCTGTTTAGTATGTAATTTACCCCAATACTTGGAAGCACTTAAAAACTGCTGGTCTAGAAGTGCAGTCGCAACCAAAAGTTTGGAGCCTGCCATTGTAGTCATTGGATATAATGTACTGGAATATTCCTCCAAAGGATTCTTCTTTAAAAATGCTAGTTTTAGCTTTTTTAGTGATGTATGCATATATTTTAAAAGGAAGTATAGGTTATTGTGTTGTTTAATGAACACCGGATGCAAACCAAAGTTCAGAGGTGCACCATCCCTTTTTCTGTGGCCAAATTTAGGGACTGTAACCAAATTTGTATAATGTATGGCTTCATATCCTTCCTCTAAGGTAAAAATACAGTTGGAAGCAATCCATGTTATTGTCAATACCTTTTTAAGATCAGAACATGCACAATTTGTAATAGTAGCAGAAGCTAAAATAAAGGTAAACCCTCATATTTATCCACCTTCTCATTTATTTTTGGCTTTTGGTACATCTTCTACCTGAAACAGCACTTTTCTAAAGAATATTGATCTGTAATTATCACTTGGTCAGTAATTCTCATTACACTTGGAGGTGTTAGGAATCAGCCTGTGAGGAGGGTCAGGAGGCTGGAACCATTCACTAATCTTTGTGTGGTCATGCAAAGAAATAAGGGAAAACAACCTTGAGTCAAGCAACAATATATTCAAAGGCACCTCTTATGCCACCTCATAGATTTCCTGAGTCTGCTCACCTTCTGCTTTTTCCCTGCTGGAATTTGCCTTCTGTCCCTCCCCATCACTAGCCAAAAACATGGCAAAAGTGAACTTCTTTTCCATGTAAGGAGTCAAAGGAGACAACAAGAGACCCTGGGAAGCAATGGTGGTAGCAATATTTACCTCAGCAGCCTGGGATTATTTGCTTATTTGGTCTTTTCTGCTAAATTGCACTCTTCCTATGCTAGACAGCAGCCTTGGCCCACTAGAATAGTAAATTGTGGAGTTAGTTCCTCTTGAGATCCATAAGACACTTCACACCTTTCAGAGTAGCTGAAAATCAGATGAGCAGGCACCTTTAAACTAATTACATGGAGTTTTTCAAGCCTTCTCCACATTCAGGGCAAGAATCTTGATTCAAAATGACTGCGGGTCTGTTCTCTTCTTGTGGCATCACAGGCTGAGGGCTGAATGCATTAAACTTACCTGCTTTATTGCCTTGTCTTTTATTTCTTAGATTTAGTTCTCTATCATTTCCATCTCTGCTCCCTGCATCACTTGTGTGGGGGAGGCAGCTTCTGTGAAGTTTTGACACTGGCTTCTCTCTGCTGCCACCCAGGCTGTGGCAGAGGGATCTGGATGGGCAGCAGCAGAGCTTGGGGACCACAGGAGAATTTTCCTACCTCAGGGAAGAGGGCCAAAACTGACGCATGTGACTTTGATTAAAGGCTGCATCTGATTTTGAGTTTTGGAGGCAACTGGAGAACTGGACCAGTTCTCCAGTTGCTCCTGATAAAGAGAAATTTTCCTGGGTTTGTAGAACATTCTTGTAAATGGCTGGATGGCAGAAACTTGGTTTGGTAGGAAGAGCACTTGAGTTGCCCACAGGTGGCTTTGGGATTGGTATTAAATGGGTTAATAATTCCCCTTCTCATTGATAAATACCTTAATGCCTTCAAGTCTGGGGAGAGCAAAATAATATTCTGCATTATTTTTTTCTAGAAATGCTTCCTAGAACAACTACATCTCCTTGCTGTTATGTGTGAAATGAGAAATGTCTGAGTTCTATCATCTGTTACTCATAAATAGAAATTATAGACCTGTTTTTTCTGTTTTCTTTAGCATGTCAAACATTAGAGATATAAAGGGATTTTTTTTTTCCTAAGTATGGTTATGTACATGTTCACCTATTCATAGTCAGACACTCAGGAGACCATTTTGAAGCTAAATTAGATTTTTGACTGCATGTATTTGTAGCTGCAGCTAGTTGTGATTGTATTATGAATACACTTACTAGATACCAAGTTAAAGTTTATATGGATGTATAGGAGTAATTATCTAAATATGATGTGAAATATTTTCCTTTAAAAAGTTGATAGTTTTCGAGTCCAAGAAGAGGAATAATACTCTGCAGTGCTCTCTGTTCTTATGTAACAAGCAAGAAGGAATAATAACCGTCTTTACAATAATGGAGACTCATAGAATAATGAATATTAAATTTTATTTCATACTTCTTTGCAGGTCTTACAGCAGCAGCTGCAGCAGCAGCAGCTGCCACCAATGCCGCCATAGCAGAAGCAATGAAAGTGAAAAAAATCAAATTGGAAGCTATGTCCAACTATCATGCAAATAACAACCAGCATGGAGCAGACTCTGAAAATGGAGATCTGAATTCAAGTGTTGGTAAGTTTCAGACAGCATTATTATATGTCCATAATACTGAGATATTTTATTAAAATGGTGATCTTTCTGAACTTCCTTCTTAAGTCCTTGATTTGGTGTAAAAATTTGCATATTTGTTTTCCTTTTCTTAATGTTTTTAGTTTTATTTTGTACCTGACCTTTACACCAGCATTCAGTGTTGTTACTATTACAAAAACATTCTTTTCTTCGCAGGCTACTTTTGCAGACTCCAGTTAATATTTTCCATGAAAGAAAGTGGTTTGATTGCTTAGAGTTCATTTTTCAAAGTACAGGTGGAGTGACAGATGATGGTGTCAAAGTGAAATTTAACAATGTCTCCTGCTCAGTGTGCTGGGTATCGACTTTAGGTAATTCAGAACACGAGCTTGAAAGCAAAATATTTCATACTTTCATGTGCCCTGTGACAAAAGGAAAACATACATACACAATAAATTCTGCCATGCTCTGCAGTTCCTATCGTATTTTATTTTAATAAACACATTCTTAAAATGTAGTTAACATTTTTTTCCATTTCTTAAGCAGCCATCAGCAACTCTTGTTCTTTTTCAAAAAAGAATTGTTTCAGTGTACTTTGTTCATTTGTTTGGACAATTTGTTTTGCTAAAGCACACTTCAAAGCTAGGATAACTTTTTGTTGTTGTTGATTAAATCTTTAATCATCTGTGTGTGTCTGCTGTAAAATGTTTTGTTATGCCATTTCATTGTATTGGATCCTTTTATCATGTTGAGACAGTATTAACTCAGCAACAGAAATTCAATGACAGAGAGGTACGTTCAGAAGACTGCAGGGAAGATTGGTGTATACTGGAATAAAATGGTTTCAGATAGGCTTTTTTGTTTTTATTTTGGCCTTTTGTCTAGCTTTATTTATTTTTTTTTTAGTTTTTCATCTTCTAAATACATTTGGAATGAATCTTAGAGAGTATGTACTAGCCTTAACATAAATAAGTACGTGTTTGTGAACAGTGTTTCTGTACAGTTCAGTAGACATCAGTAGGGTATTATTTTGAAATAATATGAATTGCAGTTCAAAGAACAGGTTCACCTGGGCACATACTATTGTAAATAGCAACAATATGTATGCATTACTGCATAAGGAGATTATATGATTGGGTTTGTTTTCCTTTTAAATAAAGGCTTTAAAAATGCCTCTATGATGGTGAAGAAAATAGTCATAAATTGTGTGTGAATACTCAGATACCAGCATATGCAGTCACTCGAATACGGGTGTAAAGATTGTTCTCTTGGAGAGAAAACAAGAGAGGGTAGAGAGCAGGTGTCTTTGAAATCTGGGAGGAGGAGATAGGTACAAATGAAGTGGAAGGACCAGGTGGCCTCTAGCACACTGGGAGAAAAGTGAAGTAATGAAAAAGGGTGAAAAGTGTAAATGTAAACTAAGATAAAGAGTGTGTGCTAGAACTAGAAGCTAGTTTAAAATTTCAGGCTTAGATGAATCCATTATGTGAAATAAAAAGTTCAAGTACTGTTTTATGGAGCTGCTATTCTGCTTGGCATTTCTAGTCACAAACCACATGTGCATCCATGGGGATGGAAAATTAATAGGTAACCAACATCTAAACTCCTCAGAGTGTTTGTAGAAGAGTAGATAGAAGGAATATCTGAACTTCCTCTGAATAAAAAAGAAAAATATCTATTTTGAAATAATTGTTTGAGGCATAATTTAGATAACTAATATACTCTTAGACAGCCTAATCATTTTCCCTGTTTAAGAAAATACATTCTAGCTATTTTAGTAGGGCAAAGTTAGTGAAGCAAGATTATTTATTGTCATTGTCAAAATTTCCTCTCAGCCCCTTAACTTACTTGTTAGCTTCAGTTAATTTCCCAATTTAGCTGAATGAAGAATTAAGTTAATTTTGTTCAGAAAAAAATGGCTCTTCTGAGTAGAGTGAATAGCTTTCCAGTTTTCCAGTTGTCTCCATTCCATAAGGAATGGTTCTGAAAACGCAGTTTGCTTGTCTGCGCATCTTGTCTTGATCTAACCCTTCATACAGAGGATTTTTCGAAAACAGTTTGCTTTTATTTGTTGTTTTTATAGTGAGCCCTGTCTAGTGTTCAGTGTTGGTCATGCCTATGGAATCAGAGAAGTGACTCCTACTGCTGCTAATGTCAGGGTGTTATTAGGTTCATGAAGAGTTAAGTTCTATGTTTATTAGTTGCATTTTTGAAAATTAGCACACTGTATTAGCTTGACAAGAACTCATATTTCAAAGGTGTTGCTTTGTAGTAGGTGTGTACTCTTTCTTCTCCTGCATTTTTTCAGATGTTTATTTATGTATTTTCAAACAAATATTATCAAGTCCGTATACCATTAGTGTTTTAAATTATGGTTTGCTAGGCAAGAATATGAAATATTACATTACTGAATGTTGACAGGAGGAAAGAATAAAACAAAAGAAAACAACCTGATTTTAGTTTACATTTTAAATTAGGTTATGTGCCTGACCAAACTGAAAAGGAGCAGATGATCCACCCAGGCTAAAAGCTTAGCTGATACATCTTAGCCCGTATGTAGCAGGCATTATGGCGTGCATGGATCGATCATCCTGTGCTCCAATGCTTACATAAAGGCAGAAAAATTAAATAAGGACACTTATTTTATTTATCTTATCTTATCGACTTGTCAGGTTTACTTCCGAATTGTCTTGCTTTTTGGTTTTAATCAAATGCTTAATATGAATTACAGAAGTAATTTTTGTAGTCAAATGTTGTATAATTATACAGAGCACTACACAAATTTATTAACTTGGTCCTTTGAAGCAATGGCCAAAAGGTTAGTGAGTGGAGGGAGTTAAAGGAAGCTGATGATACTAATAGTAATTATTTTGTATCTTTCAGTTTTTCTGGTAACCTTGAACTTGCATCCTCCCACCAGAATTATCATTTCAGAAGGGGGGGAGAAAAAAAGAGAAAGAAAAAAAAAAGAAATTACAGAGGAATCAGAGTGAGGCATTAGCACACTGAGTAAAATATATGGCTGCAACGCCTTTCTCCCCCATCCACAATCAATTGGATTCTTTTAGTTTAATATTTACTTGCTAAGATGAGATGCTAGTCTGCATGGTGATAAACAGTCTGCTACTGGCATCTGAAGGTGACCTGTCAGTTCATATGGACAAATCTCCTGCTTACTGAAATGTACAAAATAAATCATTAAAGCAGGCAGGTGCTCATTCCCAGATTTAAATCACCATAGATTTATGATTTGAATTAATGCTTCATTTGGTCATAGAAATAGATGCTGAGACAAATGATATGCAGTGGTTGGGGCTTCCATACTGTAGCCATCCTAATATTGATTACTGAGATGTCTTTGCAATCTCTTGTTTATATCAAGTACTGTCTTGTGACAGCTTGGCTGATATGAGCTACATTGCAGATAAGAAGGAAAAATGTCCCGGGTTCTTTTTAGTGGCAATTCTACATACAACATGCAGGGTAGATAAATTATTGAGGTTTTGTTTAAAAAATGAATTCTGTAGGGCAGCAAAGGAAAAAGAAAGATTATGCCGTGTGTTGGGTATTTTTTTTTTTTGGTTGGATTTGGTGGGGGGTTTTTTAGTTTGTTTTGGGGTTTTTTTGTTTTTTTTTAAATTAATTGCAGAATGAAAAGAAAGAGAGTGGCAAGGTCAAATTTTAAATTTCACTGACGAGGTTCTACTCTTTGTCCTATTAACATCTTAGTGTGATATTAGAATCAGTTGTACGTTTACTATCTGATGCTCTGAAGCAATGGATAGGTAAAGCAGCTCAGTTGTTTCTTTGCTGCTTAAGTACTTACTGCCCTGCTGTCCTACTTCATTAACCTGCAGCAACAAAAGATAAAAGCCTTTGGAAATAAATACCTTTTTAAAGCTATTTCTGTGAGCTAGAGTTTGCTATCTATAACTTGGTAGGAAGTGAAGAACAGTCCATATACTTTTGCTTCCCGAACATTTTATATAATGAAAACAGTATGCATACACTTTAGGGAATACTCAAAGGATTTGTTAAGACCTTTGCCACTTGCTAAAATATGACTCATAAAACTTGTAAACAACTATCAACAATAGTAAATTACTTGCTTAGTAGGAAATGAGTTCATATCTATTCAAAATGTGATCTCAAAACAGATGTCCCAAGAAAATGTCATTGTTTAAACTACATTCATACAAAAAAAAATGCTATTATTTCTTTAAGGAAGTGAAGCAATCATGAAGACTTTAGTGTTCTTAGTTTCTAAACATGGTTAGGAAATACAAGGCAACATTTTACACTTGGCTAGCATGTTAATCCATAAACAATCACAAAATGTGTTGAAAATTAAGAGATTTTCTTGGCATGTTAGGCTTCCTCTTCATCTGCATTACCTTGCAATATTTAAAATTATGAGACAAACACAAGGCTTCCTGTGATGTGTTGTTCAAAAGTAATGCTTGCTTGTATACTATTCTTTTTTTCATCCAGAATCAGAGATAAAATGATTTAGGTGAAATTATTTTTCTCCGGTGACCTTGCCCAATAATAGAACAGTACAAAATGCAGTAATTTCCTTTTTCTAAACACACGTGTCTATTTTAAGGGAAAGAATTACTTTTATGGTTTCAGGAAAAAGTCTTGGAGACCTTGAAAAAGCAAATAAAAGGAAACAGAGAATGCAGGCCACTGAGCACAGCTCTGCAGTTGCACATCTGATTCTCTGCCTTGGCAATGTTAATGAACCTCAAATCCTCCCTATAATTAGATGAGGGAATTGCTTATATTTTCAAACAGATGATGCTGCTGTAATGAAACGATTGACAGGGAACTTAAAAGTGTCTACAGTAGTCATTTAGTTTCCGGGTTTTGGGTTTGGGTTTTTTTCCCCTCTTCTTTTTTTTTTTTTCTTTTTTTCTTTTCTTTTTAATTTTCTTTTCTTTTTTTTCTTTTTTTTTCTTTTTTTCCCCCTTTGTTTTCCTTTTTTATTTTTTTTATTGTAAAAGAAGATTGGCTGTAGAAGCAGGTCCTAAGAGAGGTAGTAATTTGCACAGAATGCTATGACAGGTGTCTTTGTATAGCATGGAAATAAAATGGAAGACAGAGGAATGATGGGCAGGTATGGCAATTTTTTGGGAGGGGGTGTCCTGTGCTTATTCTGCTTGGGTTCTTTAAAAGGGGCCGAGACTCAAGAGATGGATCCGGATTGAGTGCACAGCTGTAACTGCTGATGAGCTAATTGCTCCTTATCTCTCAGCCCCATTCATCTTCATTTTTTACCAATTACTGAGAATTATCTGTGTTCTCAGTTGGATATGAGAGTTAATCCTTTTTGGTTAAGCTGGCAGTACTGTGAGCAGATTCCAAATCATAGGGTGAAAAAGCCAGAGCAAGCTTGTTCTCAAACTCTCTCCAGTTCAATGACAGTATCACTAGTTCATAAGAATTTTTCTATTGTTTAACAGATTAAACACTGATTTTTTTTTTTTTTTTTTTACTTTTATACTATTATTAATATGTATTTTTCTCTTAGTGTAAACTGAATATGTATAATCCTAGGTGGATGTGTTCCCTTTCTAAAATTATTTGCTTGCAAAAATGAAAATAAGATAAATATTAACTTCAGACCAGAAGGATTCTTTGCAGAATGTCAGTGTCTATTGTATGATACATAGCACTTCTTTTAATGACAAGACTGTGCATGCAACTTTGACATCATGGGACGTAAGACAAATGCTTGTCAGTGACAGATACCTACTTTTGTAAATTTGTTTGAGATCTGTGGGTGAAAAGTGCTGTCTAGGTGCTTGCAAAAGCATAATCATACAGCCTTAAGGACAAATGTGCTATGTTGAGCACATCGTATTTTAAGCTAAAGGAATGCTTTCATAAAACTGTGCTTTGGGAACACACAGAACACCAGAAACAGATCATTTAGTTACAATCAGGTCACTAAGCATTTTTCTAGAATTTTGCTTGTCATGGGAAAAAAATCTTGCATCTTATAGCTAAAATGTAGTGTTTGTCTATCAACCAAGAATATAATTTCTCCATATCTGCTTCCCTAGCCTTTAATTGTGATAGTTAAATTTGCTAAACAAGGCAATGAGCTGGTTGTTATGGTCTGAACACCAGTTAGTAAATTAGAGGAATTATTAGCAAAGATTCAGCATTTCGTGTTGTAAGGTCAGTTGTGTTATAACAGTTCCCTCACCTAGATTGAATCCTCACTGTGAAGTTCATTGAACAAATGTAGACATTTGCATCTGAGTCACCTTAGACTCAATAGACAGCAATAGGCAGTTGTAGAGGTGATCCATCTCATCCTAAAGTAGATGGCAAAAGTAGATCAGATAAATTGCACCTTACAAGTGCTTAGTCGTGCGACTACTGAGTTGTAGTTACATAAAGAAAGTTAAATGAATGGATCTCACTCTCAATGCATGCAATTAATATTTTCTGGAATAAGATTTGAAGATTTTAAGAAGTTAACAGGTCTTTTCCAAGACAGTGATACAGTCATGGCAAAAGAGTGCCTGAGGCACAGTGAAACAGAAAAGGAAAAGAAATCAATCTACTCTTCAGAAACAGCAGGTGAGAAGTTTAGCTATTCACACAGAAAACTATTTAGATATAAATATACTCACAAGTTTTTCTGATTGTATGGGTTCTGAAAAGAGAGATTTTACCTACATGAAGCATACAAGAGGATAGGCTTCTAAAACTGCAGAAGCAAAAGTTTCCAGTGTGACATTTGTGCTTTGGCCTTGCTATGAAGCTGTATGGAGTTCATGGAAAAATCTAAATTAATAAGTCTATCTTGTAAGCAAGATAAGAAAAAAAAAATAAAAAGCTATTTATATTTTTTGATCACATTTACTTTATTTCCTGTTCCATGCAAGATAATCCTAATTGGATAAATAGTTGGATAATTTAATCTCCAATGTGATTTATTTTCAAAATGCATACTTTATTGTCATGGACATTTTTTTCTTTTTATTAGTGCCTTGTATGAAACTAATGAAATTGT
>VZTG01009064.1:144697-207197 GCA_013397845.1 Melanocharis versteri | reverse complement strand
GCATCTCTTTAACTCTTTTATTATGTAGTTCAGATATCATCCAAAATGTACAACAGGAAGAAGAAGGTGTATGCTACATTGTGGTACAAAGTCCACTGAGAAGTTACGAGCCTTAAAGATAAACTTTTTCTGATAATCAGAAAGCGCTTCTGACTGTATTCTTCTGCATTTTGATGGATATTTAAAGGAGCCTTTATTTAATTTGTTTGCTATTTCCAGCACTTTTAATTGAACTTCCAAAACACTTATGCAGTATGCTTTTAAAATGTCCTAATTCAGGAATTTCTAAATAGCATATTCATTTCTTCTACAGTTGCCTGGTAATGATGAAAACATTTTTCACCCTGAAATCAATACAAATGTCCTGGGCATCCTTGTTTAAGAAAATTACAGCATCTTTCTCAACCCTTTTTTTTTTTCCCTTTTTTTTTTTTTTTTTTTTTTCTTTTTTTTTTTTTCTGAAGAATGGAATCTTTTGTTACATGCATTTTAAGCTACCTGCACATATTGTTCTCTTTATAGGCTTATTATAGAATATGATCAATTTAATGTAAAGGTTTCAAAATACTGTCATTGATGCACAACAAGGAAAAGAAAAAGATTTTTAAAAAAAGCAATACAAGCTTGACATTTTAAAACACTTGCATTTGAAAGACTTTTCACTACTAATTGATTTTTAAAAGAGTTCTATGGAAAAGTGAAGTCAGAAATGTTTGGAAGTGCCTTGGCAATGTGCCAGAACATTTAGTACAAAGCATAACTAGACAGTTTCTGAGGCCTTACTACAACTGAAAAGATATGTTCTTTGCCTTTCTTAATCTAATTTGGAATCCCAGCTGTACACTTACAGATTAGGCTGGGTATTTTCAGTATCTTGTGAACATCTTTAAATGATCAGTTGGCACAAGAAAACAACTTCCCTGCTGTCACAAACAGGGTTAGGCAACACAAGGATTTCAGCAGTGAAATTTCATTAAATTTCCTAAAAAAAGCTATAATAATGAATTGGTGTTCATTTCCTTATTTTAGGTGGCATTTTGATCGTGTTTGTCTGCTAATGATGTTTTCTAGCATGGATTGATTGGGCCAAAGTCTGTCATTTCTATTTGTCTTTAGGGACTTACGGAGTGAGAAGGAGGGCAGAAAATATCTGATATTTCATAATAATTTTCTTTAAAATTACCTTTTAGCTCCAATGATATGACACTGCCTATTCCATAACACTTTAGAGTTCTTTGTTAGTTGACTGAAGTTGAAACGAAAATCCTCCTTTTTTTGTGGAGTGTGCACTTTGAAAACCTACATAGACAGCTGAAATATTAATGGAAATTACATCCATTCTGTTTTGGAAAAAGAGCAGACCAAATGATAACGAGTAACATTGACCAAAAGCAATTACTTTAAAAGGATACTGCTAAGTATCTGAGAAAAATGATTCCTTTGACTAGTTGTTTGTCAGGCCCTGTGTGGTTTTTATTGATTGCTCTTGAATATATAGCCCCCATGATTGAAAACGCTGCTGGTAATGTCCTTCTTTTTACCGTGCTGAGAGTATCTTATTGAGAATAATAAGAAAGAAATTTATACAGGAAACAAATACACATTGGAGCTTTAAATTAGCCAAAAGTGGTCTATAGATTACGTGTGATATTCATTTTCTAGCATGTCTCCTTTTCTATAGCTAGTATTTAGAATTAGATGGCAAAAAAATCAGGTCTTAAAAGTTGCATATTAAGTCTTTGTTTATTATGTGGTTTGTTTTCCCCCTTCTCTGTATCTGATCACCTCTGTGGAGCACTGTAATTTATCTTCTGCTATGAAATATACTAAGTTTGAAATGAATCATAGATAGGAATTTACCTGGTACTATTTCTCATATATGAACATTTTATCTATGCAGCTAACTTTTTTTTACTCCACAGTGGAAGATTTCGTCTTAGTGTGAGTGGCTGGCAGCTTAAAATGCTACTGGTCTATTTAAATGGACACTTGATTAGGATGCTCAAGAGAATGAAGACAGACACAGGAATGGATTTGAGCAGCAGGCTGCAGTGTTACTGACAACACTGGCAAGGTTCTGGAACAATAAAAGACTCCCCAGCTACACAAGCCCCCTAGAGGATGGAATAAAGTGTATAGGACTCAGTCCTAGGCCTCAGTTCTTCTTTACAAGGTCTTTGAGTATGCCTCTTTCCTTGCTTCTTCCCATAGCAAGGCAGAAGTTACCAAAGGGAGATGTGCCTTTTCCAGTTACAAAAGTTTGCCAGCAAATTCTGTGTTTCATTTATTATTATATGCTTTACTAGCAGTCCTCCAAAGTTAAGCAGGAATAGCTAGGGCTTTGAATTACCTCCAAATTTTCCTGTTGATTGAACTAAAACTCCAAGATGCTTTAAAATCCATTAGACTCCAAAGGGAAAAAATCCTTCATGACTCCAGTAGTAATTGTTCAGTCAGTCCTGAGGCATCCTTAGGAAAACAAAAACCAACCTGACATCTCCAGTTCCCATGCCCCAGTTACATGGAGGGAGGCTGGAGAAGCAGATAAAAGCAGATAAAAGATCTGGATAGGAAAAGACCTCCCCAGAAGTTTAAATTAAGAAGTGGAAATTTGGGAACAATAAAAAGATGGAGAGCTTTTGAAATAAAAATCCATCTCTTTCCCACCCATAGTCTGAAGCTCTTGATCTACTTTCCCACCCTGAGAGGTGAAAGCAAATGTTACTATGGATAATGTATCTTCTGTCTATTTGTGCAGAACTCACCAAAAGCCTTCACTAGACATCTCGTTAAAGCAATTTCACAAGCCCCATGTCCAGGATAGTTGTATTAAATCTCTTCTCCCTTGCATTGCTTAGTTATTTTCTCCTATACACTTCTATTGCATTAGGTCCAACATTTTTCCTGGTGATTTAGAAACCAGTATCTTTCCTTTTGGAATCCCTGTAATGCTTATTTGGTTCATTTTGGTGTAGGAACCTCCATTCATTTTGTTTCGAGAGATGTGCCACATCAAGACTTTTGCAAATATACAGTATTTTCAATTGGTTTTGTATGCAAATCAGATTTAGCAGTAATTTATTGATATGAAAGAGAATGCAGGTGCTTTGTTTATCCGCAAATGTGGCTTATGGAGTAAGGATGCCAGCAGCAGAATTTAGGTTTTTGTGCAGTGCTCTCACAAACATGCTCAGTCAGTTTTGGGTGAAGTATTGTGTCATATGGATACTTTTACTGCTGTACTTAATCAGTGAACCTTGATGAGACCACCCTGGCCACACACAGACTGTAGTCAGGTGCCTGTGCACCAAGATCCCTTTTACCAATAATTTCTAGTTTCTGTTTCTGCACAAAGCCGGCCTGGATGGCCAGAGCTGAGCTAGGGTTGGGTAAGGACCTGCCTTAGTTCTGATACTGAGTAGATGCCGAGGATCATCCTACAGAATACAGGTAAGTGGTCCTGCAGGAGTCATCTTAAGTATGGCTGTTGGTACAGCAGTGCTAAACAGATGTCACAGACATGGCAAAGAATAATGTTTTGCAGTCCATGCATTTTCAGAAAGAGTGTTTAAATATCCTATAATGATTATATAAATAGCTGTATACAAGATCTAGGGGCCAGTAAAACTTGAAGTTGCTTGCACACAGCATCCTTAATACTCACACATATCAAAGGTGTCCCTGGGAACAGACAGAACTGCTGCTGTACCAGTACAGCAATCAGTACTGGAGTCTCATGCTCTGTGATGCAGGATTGAACTCCTTTGTGTACAGTTGAAATCTGGACTGGAAGAAGATGCATGAAAGCAACTCTTTATTGAAATCAGAAGTGCCATCTAATGATTGGTGATAGTGGGAAGTAGTTGAGGGGGAGAACTAAGGGGAAAAGAGTGAACAAAAGAAAGATCAGAATGAGAAAGTGCAGGTTAGTTAAGAGCACTACTGAGTATGCTTCTTTTGTTTTGTGACTGGCCAGCTCCGCTATCTTACTGCTGTTTGCTGTGGGGTTTGCATGGAGATGTACCCAGGACAGGCCAAGACTCTGGGTTGTCTGTCTTTTGTTTATCTTTATATGGAAAAGCTGATTTGCCAAATTAACAGGTGTAACTAGGGATGGAATTAAACTTACTTTATTTGTATTTTCTGAACTTTTTCATGACCAGGACTATATGTGTGACCTCACCTAGAACTGAATTTTTGGCTATGACATGCCAACCCCGGTTTCAGTACTGTAATATCCTCTACGATGTCACCACCTTCTTCCTGTTTTGCTGCTTGTGGCTGTCATGATACAATTTTTGCAGTGTTATGTTTCCCCTCTGTTTCCCTTCATCATGCCTTGATAACTATTTTGGGAAAATCGAATGCCTTCCTATTGTAGCAGTGGTGCTGACAGATGTCAGTTTATCACATAGGCTGTGTAGAGCAAATCCTGGCACACTGGTAGACACATCATTTTCTGCAAAATTCTACTTTCAGTTTTGAAAGGAATTTTGTTTTGTTTTTGCAAGTATGTTCACAGCTGAAATACAGACGTATCGTCTTGTGGAGCCAGGAAGAAGAACACAAAAAGCTAAAACTGATATCCAGCTTATGATAGATGGAAAGCTTAATGAGATGCAAGTGAGCTTGATAACCTGACAAAGAGTAGAAAGCTGGAGAATCAAGATGCAAGTCTTCTTCTGTGCCGGTATCAGGATAAAAAATTATTTGTGCAGAACTCTCTTAGAGGCCAACGGCTGTTTTGCCAAATTATCTAGGGAGAACAGAGAAAAATAATTCAGGATTTATTGTTAAAAATAACCGTCAATTTTTCATCAGTGATATTCTCTGCTATGAGTCATAGCTGAATGTGTTTGTACGGGAGTGGGAAAGTAGGGATGAAGAGTATTTTATAGACAATAATGTATTAATGTTGCCATGGATTTTGTGGCTGCTGCTGCAGAATTTAAGAGTTGTCACCATGGAGTTTGTTCTGTTGTGTGCTGCAGAGGAGGCAAAGGACCTGTGTGGTGGTGACTTGCTGCAGTGGGCATTAGCTCTTTGGTTTTAGGACTTTAGGTAGTAGTGGTGAAAGTAATATTTTGTTCACTAGCTAGAGGCAATAGTCAGATTGCGTTGCTGCTTCTTTCCAGATGAAAGGGAAGTGATGGTGAAGTTAAGCAATGGGTGAAATCTTAGATGTGTAAGAAATAGCAGGAGGTAATTTATAACAATGTGTCTGTAGAAGGATCACTTTAGACAAAAGTGGAACCAGTAAGCTTTTTAAAAATCTGGAGGTGAAAATTTTATCTATTAACTATTTCATATTTAGGTAGAAATGTTCCATTTCTATTCAAGTGATGAGGAAGTTTTTCTTTATTTTGTCCATGGTGTGCAGTTAATACTGAGTTAAATCATACTTAGGTTATGTTGTTCCCACTTGGAAGGTTATTGCAAAGTGTTGTTCCATTTCTATGCTGTAACATTACAAAAAAATAAGTGGAAATTAGTTATATATTACCTTTTATATAGGAAGGATTGGAAAGACTAGTATATAGCTAATTTTTTTAGAACACCTGCATTTTACAAAATTACTCGATATCTCTGACTTTTACCAAGATTCCCTGTCCTTCCCAACAGCCTTTGACAGTTTATTTTAAAACAAAGGCCATAATGAGAAGGGTTTGGGTTTCTTTTCCACAATCATCATCCAAAACAGTTATAGCTGTTAAAAATTGGTCTTAGTGTTATTCAGATCACATAAGACTTCCTTTAATTGGCCCTTAATAAGCTTGGTTTAACTGGGATTTAAAGAAAGAACAGTGGTCATTAACATTAGCCAGATTAAGACTCTGTTAATTACCACTGAAAGATAAAGTAATATGCAAAGATGGGGTCTAAAATATTCTTGCACTTAAGCACCCAAGGAAGTTGAGAAATTTCTTGCTAACTGAAATGAATAAGTCAATAGTTCTTTCTCGGCAAAGCTGAGAAAAAAAGACAGAAGAGAGAGAGAGAGTACAATTACGACATTTATATACTCTGACTTAATTAGTACTGTATATACAGATATACTTTCTATTTTGTTTGGGTTTTTTATCCCTCAAACGTAATTAATGATTTGTTTCAAGTATTTGATAAATTCTGCAAGAATTTATCATTTTCTGGTCATTAATCTTTTGTATAGGCACAGTCGAATACATATACATTAATATACTGATGTTTAGGCTTTATATATGAATATCAGTATACAAATATACATTAATGTGCATATTAATCCCTGTTTATACATAAATAAAATATATAAATATTTCATGTATTTATGTATATAAACACCCTTTTAAGTAGAGAATATTTTTCTTATTGCACAGTAGCAATAGAATCAAAATATTTCAAATGTTGTAAGCAAAATTTTAAGAAGATGTATCCTTATAGTAATGGCATTTTTGTGATGTCACTATAAATAGTTTAAAGCATTCCTCAGTCATGACAGTCTCGCAAGTATGAGCATGACATAGTATTTCCACTTTGCAGTGGACTTGTGGTGAATTTGTCAGGGTGTCCTATCAATCACAGCACCCATCAAAGGAAAGTTCAAGAAACTGACAGGGGGCAGATATAGAATAATCTTCTTCTGTGCATGAATAGTTTTTGACTAGTCTTCATCAGTCAGCAAGGATTTATAATCTGAAATGAAAATTTTTTAATCTCATAGAGTTTTTTCTTTTATTTAATGTAATGAGAGCTTTTCCCCACTGCGATACTAAGTGATAAGTTCTGGTTTAAACAAACTGCTGTTCTCAATTATTTCCATCTGTATGATTATAAATATTTTAAAAACAAGTAATTCTGTGTCTTCCAGAAAGTGATATGTGCTGATATGTTGTATATCAGTTTCATGGAATATTTTCACATTCTCGTATAGTGAGAAGGACTAACAGTTGTGCCACGCTTACTGTTACGTATTCTCATATATTAATGATTTTTTTCAACTTCCATCTCTCTAAATAGACTGGTGATCTTAATTTAGAAAAAGGCACTGATTATATATTTCCTACATTTTATTTCTACTACTTTATATAATCTTCAATTTTCTTCAAACGGCCTCCACAGTGGACAGTTGTTCAACAGCCTCTATCTGTGACATTTATTTTCTTTGGAGATACAGTCATATTAAAAAAATTATCAGTTGGTAGGGAAAATAAATCCACGTGTTCCATTTAACTCCATTTAGTACTCAAAGATGCTGGAGTATGTTAGTCTAGGACTTTCTTTTTTTAATTGTTTATTAACAATGTAATTACATGAACTATGTATTTTTTAATGATAAACGATGATAAATCACTACAACATGTTGTGGTTTTCTTTTCTGTTTGAAGTTTTATATAATTTGTATTACAGCTCCACTTTTTCAGTTAGCAGATAATAACAAACCCATGATATTCCAGATGTACTGTAATATTTTCTAAATCAAATAAATCAAAGCTGCATTGTTTCATTCTTTTCTAAAGACTATGCATACAACATTTAAAAATAAAGTAAGTAAATTAAAAAGATCACATAGATACACGAACACACTTGATATCTTTTTATATACATCCTTTAATGAAATTAATCCTTTTATTTAATAATTTCTTTAAAATATTTTTAAGACTGCGTTCTCATATTTGGCCCATGAGTTGAGGATGCATGGCAGATTGGAGGGTTAATCCTTAAGTCATGTCTTATGCTGTACTTTTTGAATATAGAACACCTGCAAATGCAAAAGAACATTTCTCGCCCATTCATACAGAAACTGCTACTTGTAGAAGACTTGGTCCCATGTGGACATTCTTATCCCCTCAAGGGTGCACCTGACACCTCCTATGCATTCTTTCATGTACATAGTTCTCAGATGATAACCACAGGCCATAAAATCCGTTGCTTTTAAAATAACAGGAACTGTGTTAACAAAAGAACTTAACTAACTTATTGTCTCAAATAAAATAATTGAAAAACAGGGCCAAAGAGGAAGAAATATGCTTTAATTGATAGGCTATTTTTACATGTGAATGGAAATTTGGATCCATTCTATTGGATGAGATACAAACTTTATTAGCCTAAACCCAGTCAACCTCAATCCTTTACTAAATGCAAGTTTTGTCTTTGTAGGCTGTGCAATATTCCCTATTAAATTTCTCATTCATCAGTTCTTGCCAAAGCCGGCCAGCATATTGTCATTGTACCCTGAATACTTGTACTCAGAGTGCAGCCTTTGCTATTGAGCTGTTTGTGTTCCTTGGGGACTACTTCCACTACTTACATTTGAGAATGAGGAAGAAATCAAGATCAGATCTTGTCTGAAGACCAAGAAAGTTTTAGAGAAACTTTGCATGCCGCTGCTTGCTGCTGCTTTTATGGCAGAAGAGATACTGAGAACAATCATTGTAGGTGAGCTTTGGGAACTTGTTAGTTTGCCTTAAATGTAGAGGCTTTGGCTCAGCAAACTTTTGGGGGAATCCAGTGCCAAACATGTAACCTGTCTACTGACCCTACGTTTTTCAAAAGAGTTTAAGGTATTTTCCAGTATAAAAAGATAGCTGTGCTTTGTCAGCTTAAGATTTTCCAAACCATGTAAACAAGTTGACATGTGTAATTAATGTGTAAAGAATGTATAAGCGAACTTTCTTCCACTTGTGCCACAAACTACAGTACAATCAATTTATTCTTTGTACTCTACATGGAGCATTTGGCTAGTGATAATTCTTAATAGTTATTAAAATTAATGGAGTTTCACTATTATGGCAAGTGGAATAATCCTTAAAATAGAGCAGTGTAGTGAGACAACTTTTCCTAAGAAGCACGAAATGATGCCATCGAAAAAGAATTGANCCAAAAAAAACCCACCACAAGCTTTAAAAGGACTACTTCAAATGTTCCTCTCACATTTTTTTCTTTCCAATCTCCATGGTAAATACCTCGAGCACTTGCCAGTGTACTCCTTCAATGAAGAGCAAAGCTGAAATCTGTCACAAATCATACCTAGCTGCCAGAGAAATTCAAATTGCTGTAAGCACAAGTGCCAGGGGAGCTCTTACAGCGATGCTGAAACCATAATGCAACATTCACAACGAGATCATTGCATCATAATCTCCTTCTGAATGTGACTCCCTTTGTGTGTCAGGTGTTTGCATGTCAGAGAGAGAAGAAGAAAGGGGATTGCGAGTCTAGCACAATCTGTTGTTCTGCATTAAAGTTTGAGGTTTTTATAATATTAAAAATGACCTGTTTTTATGTAGGATATTCCAAAGGCTTCCGAGCTAAACTGCTGCCCTCTAATCCTCTCAATACAAAACACTTTTGTTAGGAATATTCCTGTTTTCATTTCAGACAAGCTAGTTACTTGGAATTCTCTCTAAGCCTATAAGCTTACAAAAGTTAATGTATATTGAAATTATATTTCTTTTCAGTATATGCATCACAACTATTTTAATTTCTGAAGTGCACAATCAATATTTAAATGAAGAATATTTGATTCTTTCCCAGCTCTATCAGCTTTTGAGCCGAGTAAGTTTATGAAAATCCATGGAGGCCTTTTTTTTTCCCCGCAGATTTACAGCAGCGTAAGTGAAAGAAGAATCAGGGACATACATTACAAAGTGTCATTTACATTATTTAAACATCCATCAGACCAGCCTTTATTTCATGCAGCCATGCTCACAAAGTATATGGAGGTTGTTTTGGGTTTTTTTGAGAGCTTATCAATATAATCTAAGACCTGAATGTATGTCTTAAAAAAACCCTCAAGATATAGTGACTTTAATAATGAAGGAACCTGGCAGCAGGTTAGTTCAGAGATGTCAGTAATGCTGAACGTTGAATGAACATGCCTCTCACATGACAGCCACCCAGTAGTATTAATTTTGGCTACAAGAAAATATGTTTGATTCACTGTGTTATGCAACTGAAAACCATTTAGAGTTAACGGTAAGAATAAGATTATGGATGAGAGTATAGATAATTTCACCAAAAAACCCAAAATCTCACTTCAGTTGTCATTCTACAATTCCTTGTACTGCCTTTATGATAGAAATATAATGGTGATTTTCACAGAAAAAAAAAAAAAAAGGGAGAAAAAATGTTTGGTGTCAGTCCTGTTTAACTCATCTAACTTCATAAAGTGCTGAAGTTTGGAATCCAGTTATCCACAGTTCAAAAAGCATAGATATCCCCATGTGGGATGATGTATATGTGAATTGCTGACCGCCCATTGACTATACAGGGCATGAGGCAGTTGGTTACTTACATGTATATTTCAGTTAAGTGAATTTAGGTCCAAACGCTTTATAGCTGAGTTGTGTGTCCTGTACCAGGAAAAGGATTAGGCAGGGCTGATTTAGTTGGTATCTGTATTATTTACTCTTCAGCTATCNCAAAGGAAAAAAAAAAAAAAAAAAATGGAAAAAAAAAGAAAAAAAAAAAAAAAAAAAAAAAAAAAAAAAAGAGAGAGAGAAATGGTCAATAAATGTATTTTAGAAGATTAAGTATATCTGCATATACTGGTTTCAGATTTGTGATCTGTAGGGCAGAATTCAGCACATATCTTACTTAATGTGTGGCATTGGGCACAAAGCAAGAAGCCACTGTAAGTTCCACCAAATTGGGTGGTGTGAGCTCAGAACTTGTGGTCTAGCCAATAAAGCATCTCTAAGGAAACATGATCAATTTGAGTGACTCAAACCTCTTTTGCCCGTCTACTGTGGAAGCATGATATTTTCCAGTGTGGAGGGCCTCTTTCTGTGTTTTATCAATGTTTCTTCCTACAGTCTATTTAAAATGTAAAATATGAAACTATACCTTGACATGCCTCTTTGTTTTTAACTTGACAGAGTAGATGGCTATCATCAGGAGGGCAGTTGATGGGAAGTTTAAGGGTAATTTAAGTATCTAAGTCCCCAAGTACAATCTTAAAATCCTACCAGTCCCTTTACAAGTCTATGAAGGTCTGGGACAGCCCACAGAGGAATGGAGGTACTTTTCAAAACTGCTGGGCACTTAAGACCTAGACTGAGAATCACAACAGTCCTGAGATTTTCTTGTTCTCGGTATTTTTGCCCTGTCTAGCTTAGGTGGATCCACACTTTTTTTTTTTTCTTTTCTTCTTTGTCTTTGAATTCTGAGGAACCCCTTTCTTCCTGTGCATTGTTTTGTATGTATGAGTTGCTTTCAATTCTTCTATGTCTGCCAGCTAAAAGTTAGGTATTGTGGTATATCTGTGCCTTTTCTTGGACCTGAGGATAAATGCCAAAGAGCAATGATGGAAAGAAGAGAGAAAGAGAATAAATAGTTCCGCATGCCACTGAAACTGCATAGGGAATTTAGGTAGGCAGAATGCAATTATGCATTTGGAATATAGCCAGGACATATGGGTTAACACATGTACTCCTGTGAAAAGTGCCATGGGATATTTAATGACTGTAAGTTGTCAGAACTCAGTTTTATATCTCATCTGAAAGACAGCACCACCAGCCGCATGATGTCCCTTCACACCATGCTGGAGCAGTTCCTTGGTATGGACTCAGAGGGAGGGAGGGAGGGAGGGAAGAAGGGAGGGAGTTGTGTCTTCTAAATCTCCACTTCCATTTCTTGCTGCAGTTGGACTTCCTTGAAAGATTTATATTAAAACATTAATCAAGCCCAGCTCTCTTAGCTAATGAGCTCCAACAAGTTCACTATCTGAATTTGAATATGAGTCAATTGCCTCTCCCAGAAATGGCTTGCTGTAAGATGATGCTTTACAACACCTTTCTTTGGATGGAGCCCTGCAAACCCTTCTGGCCTGGCCACCTTTGGAAAATCTCTTATGAGTGTAAAAGTCTTGCTCAAAGTGGAGTAGTGCAAGTGTGTAGTAAAAAACATAAGCATGTTAGCAATTTTTTTTTTTTTGTTAGCATATTATGGCATGATAAAAAAATGAAAATGAAGAGGCTGTATGTCAGCTATTGTATATATTAGAAACATAAGGAATCTTAAGAAATTGTTATGCAAGATGGTTTAGGTCTACTATGTATTTAATCGATTTGTATGAAATCTGTTTTGGTTGCACTCAAAGCATAAGAACAGGCATTGCAACGTCATCTGACTGTTACTAATTTAAATGGTATGAACTTCTGCAGTCCTAAGTGTAACTGGAGTGCCCCAAACTTCTATTCTATTATAATTTGGGTGGGTTTGATGATAGTAATTGTTGAAATGTACCCCAGGCTGTACACTTGATGTGCAGCTTGGTGGAGTCATCTTCCTGTAGGCTGTTAATGGCAGATAATTTTAATTTTTCCTTTTTAGCAAGGGCTGCTCAAAGTTATCCTTTCTGCCCTTAATTGATGGGCTTATTTAATGAGGATGTATGGCAGAAAACAGTGTACACCAATTTCCTGAAGTTTGAGCATTCAATACAATCTATATTAGAAGTGTTTATCGTATTGGTCTGCTGATGGGAGCTTCTTTACAGGGCAAGTGGTAAAGGGCTGGATTCCACAGATAAAACAGCCTTTGTGATTCTCGAGTAAATAAATACATTCAGTCCCTGCATTACACCATTTTTTAGGCAGCTTTGTCCCCTCCTGCAGAGCATTGATGCCATTTGTCTTTGCAGTTGGGACTTTCTTTTTGATGTGGTGATTGACTGGAGTTCACCAATCATTTGTTCAGCTGTGTAAGCCCACTAATTTCCCAAAGTTAATCGTAAGAGCGTGTGTGGTTGAGATAATTGAGCTGGTTGCTATCCTGAGATGTAATTCTGCAGACAAATTCTTGACACAAAAGTCATGAAACTGCAATATAAAAGGAAAGTCTTTTAAAGGCAAATGTTCAGAATATTTTAAAGCCTTCCCTGTTCTATATGTTTATTTTAATTTTGGTATAAAAGAGGCTGTCCTGCCCATTTTCTCTAGAAAAGACATGATAGTATAACTATTATCCTCTTGGAATAATAAGTTACTTATTTTCAACTATGAGAATAGCTGAACCAAAATAAAACAAAAATAAAATAGAGATAGGTGCAACTGTAAAATCTTAGAACCAGTCACACATCTAGCATGAGAGCTTGTTAAGAATCCATACGTTCTTAGAATTTATTAAAGCACCAGTTACTTATGTGGTGTCATCTTTTCTTGAAATTGCTCTGTAAAGAAACAAAGAAGAATGCTTTTGATATGAAAGGCCATACTATTTCTGCAACTGCAAGCTGTATAAAACAATACTTGAAAATGGAAGAAGAAATCTTATTTAAAATTATAGTATTCTGCATTATAACAGAAGAAGAATAAATGAAAAATCTATAATGTTTCTTAAATATTCTGCAAGCTATGGAATATGCTGTGAGTTGTACCCCACCAGAGCTAGCAAAAAAGTTGCAGTTTTGGTATGCTTCATTAACTGTTTGCATACAAGACAAAAGTGCTTTCTGATGAAGTGTAAAACCAACTTGGGACCAATTTTCCACAACATAAATTCAACATTCATTCCATCCCCTGATATTCTTAGATTCAAACAGCTAGGGAGGTTTTATGTCTTATCTTTTATCAATAATTATTTTTAATTCTACAATTTTAGATTATTCAGCCAAATGTAATAAGCTCAAGTTGATTTCATACTGTGATGATTGCTGTTAAAGACATGTTGCTTTCTAGAGTACTGTGATTAGTCTCTTTATGTGTGTTTTTAAGCAGTTATTTGAAATTCTGTATTATGGATATCTCTTACTAGAGTTATTTCTCTAGGATTTATCACTGGGGAAATACATGTTATGCAGGCATGTATCCCTTCAAGGATGAATTTAAGATCACACCTTTTTAATTTTTTTTTTCCATTTGTGGAGTTGAACTAATTGTATGGTGATAATGTGTATTTTAGTGAAGTGGGAAATGCCCTTTCAGATTTGGTACTGCACATCTGTGAAAGTGATTTATTGTGATAATGTATTTAGTGCTTCTGCTCATAATTCAAATTTGTGTTTGCTGAATTCTGGGTGGTCTCAATTTTTCTATTGAAGCTTGGCTGGTGATGTGCTATCTGTATCTTACTATAAACTATTTAATATTTACTGAATGGAGTTTATTTTACTTTTATTATAGAGCAGTTATAGCTATTCAGAGGAGTCACTAGACTCCACTGAGGTGAGAGGGTGCATGGCAAATGCAGAGTGCATTAATGTATACAAAATAACTGGAATTACAGGAACTTTGCCTGAAATGAAGGTTTACAAGTTGTCCTTGATCACTTCCAACTTGGATAGGAAAATATTGCAATTTTCTGTTTAGCTTTATGTAGGCCTATTTTTAGTTTTGAAGTAGTTTGCTTGTGGTAGAGAAAGAGAAATAATAGTCTTGTGGAAGTTTATTAATAAGGGAGGGGGAAAGAGTGCTCTGGTGATCCCCTACTTGCAGAGGCTACCCTGTAGACTGCTGAGAGACCTCACTATAATCCTGATAAACCTTTTATAGTAAACGCCAAACTGTCTTCCAGTTATTCATTAACTTTTTAAGGTCGGTTGTCCAGCTCTTGCTTACAGTGAGGAAAAACCTAGAAAACACTAGAAAGGTTTTTTTGTTTGTTTGTTTGTTTTTGTTTTGGTTTGGTTTGGTTTTTTGCCTCTACAGTAATTCTTAAATGTATTTTCTGTGTTTTGGGAAATGTTCAGGTAGATAAAGATGTGGACAGATTGTTGATGGACAGGCGGAAGGGATCCTGAAGAAAACTGGGTACTGAGATCAGAAGAAGTTGAGCATAATTGCCTAATATGCAATGTTTGACCCCATGTATAGCCTCACATATGCGTTGAATTAATGCAAAATCATTGCTGAATACAACCACTGAATAAATGCTTTAGAGCCTATTAAGTATGTCATTCTGTTTGAGTTTTGTGCTAATTTCTTTCCACATGTTTAAGCCCATCATGTTTGGTTTTTTTTTTCAAATACTGTGTTCAGTCCTTTACTATGTGTGCTTTAAGCGTAGGGACTGTTAGCACGTCTGAAGTAACATCTGCTCTGTCTTTTTGTTGCTGGGTTCATGGTATAATTAGCTCTATATTTCACCAAATACAATTTTGCTCCCATGGTGGATAGAGCAGCATGAAGAAAACATAAATAATTGCAGATTAGCGAAACAGAAGGCAAAGTGGGTGTAGGTGGCTTTGATGGAAAAAAGGGTTAAGGAGAATAGAAGGTCAACTCATTATAGGACATAACATTGTTAAAATTATACTTGAGTATACTTCAGTTTCTCACATCTGAAGTATGTAATTTTCTTGTTCAATTCCACCTAGTTTTGCTAAAAGGAAAGGTGTTTTAAAAATAGAAACATTATTCTAGGTTATACGCATTTAAAAATCCTGAATTATGTGTAAGCTTAAATGAGCAAGCACTCATCGACTAGGGTATGGGTTTGTTTTTTTTTTATTAGCTGAAGATTACAGGGTAGAAATCACACTTTTCTGGACAATGCAATGAAGATTATCTAAAGATTACAAGAGAGAAGTGTTCCACGCAGGCTTTCTGGGTAAGCACTATGCAGCTTGCTACACAGTTTCCTACTCTCTGACAATTCACAGTTATGAAACTACTTCCAGCAAAAAAGACATCAGCAACTTGATTCAGTACAGGTACCTTGCACCATTTGGAATGCCCTCGGGCATCCCACTTGGCCTCCAGCTTCCGCTCCTGAATGGCAGAGATGATATGCAGGTAGGTGCTCTGTCATATTTGTGAGCCCTGTGGGGACACATCAGACACCACATCAGGGCACCTGAAATGACAGCAGGCGACGGAATAGACCTCCAGAGCTTGCAGTGCCATGTGCAACACAGCTCCCTTGTCTCAGGGAGCAAATAGTGTCACTAATAAGACAGTGAAAATATTTCAGAATTTCTTCCTTGCCTTAATTTGCACTTATATTAAATGATCCTTTAAAAGATTCTCTTTTCTATAACATCCAGAATTAATAATGTGATTGGTGCAACTAATAATCAATATTTAAATAATGGTACGATTTTGGGATGTCTTATCTGTTTTAAAGTTATTTTAGCAAGTTTTCTCAGCTTTGTCTAAATAGAATGAGTTTATGAAGAGAAAGAAGATAAATCATGGTGGTTATAACCTGGCCTAAAGGAATTTTCCAGAAATACTCATGTCTGGTCATGTTCTCTCCATGATGCATATCATCCTGAGTTTGTACAAACAAGCATCTCTGTTAAGAATGTGATGTGTTTTCCTTCTTTGCTTCTTTTCTCATGGAGTATCAGTAGTTTTCTAATGGTCTCATCCAAATCAAAATAAATCCCATTGTTAAATAGTTCCCCAGCTTCAACCAACTTCACAAAAATATTCCTCTGGAACTTCATGGGGTGCGTTGGATTATGTTCTGCTAATACTGAATCCAAATTCTATGCAATTGCTGACAAATTTGGGAAAAGAGCTTGTACTTGGAAGTTTGGAAGATAAACAACTTCCTGCACTCACAACACCATCGCTGTTATAATGACCTCTTTTTTGACAAAGGCATTTTGAATTTCCAACTTTTCATCTGCTGTGCATGTGCATATATATACATCTTGTACATTTGGGTTTAGGTATGCAGCTTGGTACAAGTCTCTTTTGCCCATTTACAACACTTCTTCCACTAGTAGTAAGAGCTTAGACTTTTTAATCAATGTATTTAAAAAACCCATTAAGTTCAAATTGATACAGAAAATAAATCATCTTAAAATTAGTTTGCTATTCATAGTTTACACTCACGTAAAGGATTTTTGACTTCCTCTTCTTGACAGTTTTTCTTGTATTTTTTGCCCATTCCTACTTAATTAAACTTTCTTTATTTGAAACCTTAAAAATAATTTTAAAAAAATCAGTTATGTCTAGACTCTAGGGTAGGAGATAAATTGAAATTTGAGCATTATAACAGGTCGTGCTGAGGTAAGAAACACAAGATTTAACATCTAAGGTTAAATCATCATGAGGTACAGTGATCTCAGTTGTCACTGCTTTTGTGGAAGCAGCTTTGTTAGAGTTAACCATTTCTGGTACCATTATAATATTGGTTATTGTAATCTTCAAAGAATAGTATAGAACAAGTAATAGGGCTACTGGTACAAGAAAATGTAATTTTCCTCCTTTTTTGCTTTCAGACTACAAACAATAAATCATTTTGTTCAAGAGACAATAAAGCACCAACTGGGTGCTGGTTTAATTCCTATCAGGGGAGGTCTTCAGTAGCTTTCTAAAACAAAGTAATTAGAGAAGGAGTTCTTTTATTAAAAAAAAAAAAAGAAAAAGAAAAAAAAGATTATTTTTATATATCTCTTGTGTTCTTACAGGTGTTAATCAGAGTGGAGTAAAAAAGATTGTATTCTACTTCCATTTTGCATCTGAGACATAAAAGTTATAAATCAACTACAACAATTACAAAGCACATAAAGAAAAATCCCAAGTGCGAGAAGAATTTAGACATAAATGGCTTCATTGTACTGATGAAGGTTACAGTTGTTTAGTGGGAAAAGAAAATAATGGAATCATAACACATAAATGAAAGAAAAGGATGTCTTGGGGGAGGGGAATGGGGAAATGTTTCCTTAATAAAGTCAACATACAGAAATAAAACCGACATCTGCTCCTCGTTTCTCTATTTGATTTCACTTTTAATTACAGAACTTCATAGTTGAGGCAATTTTAGTAGATCTTTAGCTTTTCCTTTTTTGTGGTTGAAGTTACTGGCCAAGTTCTAGAGACTCTGAGTGTGTGTTTGTGCTTTTTTTACGGGTCTTTGAGTAATACTGCCTAACAGTGGACTTTTGAAGGAATGTCTCCTGAGGTTTCCTGGCTTTTGTATTCGCCAGCTAGTAAGCTTCGGCTCAGTGGCTCCTGTTGTTGGCTATGGTGTATAAGGGAGGTTATGGAAAAGGTTTAAGACCTGTGGCTTCTCTGTTCACCCTCTGAGTGTCTTTAGATTTCTCGCTTTGTAAATGATTCTTCTAGGCCTTTATTAATGGGGACAAGCTGTTTATGTAAGCATGTAGAGATGGGATCCCATCCCATGGAGAGGTAAGATGAGCTGCAGGAGATTCAGCCAGGGCTCAACTGGATACTTCTGTGGTCATAAGCAGAAATTTGCCCTACGTGCAGAAACCACCTTTAACATGTGATTAATTGTTCTGTCAAGGAAAGATAGATATATTACTGGCTTTACAAAATAGTATTGTAATACAGCTTCAATCTGACATACTAATTGATTAATAGATAGGTGAGTTTTGCTGGGTCGTCAGCCTGAAATAATTATACCATGAGCACTGTTGGGGTATGACTGCAGTGATTTGAATAAGGAAAAGTGCACTTGTTGTGGGGTTATTGTAATTAAGAAACTTGTATTGAACAGGTGAAGATTAGTGTGCTTGCAGGATTTATACTCAAGGATATCAGCGCAAAGCTGCATAGACCAAAGATGTTCAGATAATTGTTTTAAGTTTTGAAAACTTGGTAAAGTTCTTTGCAATCATAAACTCTCTTGTAAAAAGAGCCATTTGCAAAAGCCCCCAAATTATTTTTATAATATTCTATATTTCTGAGCAATGTATCCTCAAAATCATATACAAAATTTCAATGTGGATGTCTGAAAGAGTATTTGTACTGTATTGTACTCTTTCATATTCCCTAACTGATAAATTTGCTTCATTCTAACTAAAAAATAGCTGGCATAGTCTTAAACATTTTCATGTTTGATTATGCTAAATAATCTGTATGTTGATAATTGCAGTATACATGCTTACATTCTTAATCAAAGCTGTGTGGGAGATCAGGTTCTGAAGCATATCTGTGCATTGACTCCACTTTTCAGTGTTGTCCTCAGCGTAGCAGAGATGGTGTAGAAAGGGATCTAGACTTTATCAG
This sequence comes from Melanocharis versteri, assembly GCA_013397845.1. Taxonomy (NCBI): domain Eukaryota; kingdom Metazoa; phylum Chordata; class Aves; order Passeriformes; family Melanocharitidae; genus Melanocharis; species Melanocharis versteri. The sequence continues at coordinate 188,295 of VZTG01009064.1, read as the reverse complement.
ACTTTCATGACTAACTTTGCCCTTTGAAATGAAGTAGATTCAGGGACTTTATAATCTGCTTTTTTAGGGCCACACTATGACACCTGTATTGTGAGAGCTGTCTAACTTATATTGCTGTGACTGCTCTCAATAAGCCAGCTATAGTCACTGGCCAAAGCAACATCTTTAATTACTCAGGATTACTAAAAAGCATCTTCTCATCATACATGCTGTAGAGTCAGCTGTTCCAATAAGTGATTTTTATGGTTTTGAGAAGTTGCTTCACTAAACCTTGACCCAGTGTGCTATATAACTAACTGATTTACATGGAAGTTCTGGAGGTTACTTCTCACTACTCATGTATTACACATGGGTTAGTTGCCTTTTTGATCTCCATTAATATTGTGCACTCAGAAATGTTCTTCAACTTTATGATTGGGTATTTTCTCCATTTATTATTTATTGTATGCTATTATTCTATGGTAACTCCCTCACTGTATATTATCGTATACATCTTACAGTAAATATCGCTGAGCTGTGATCACATGTTCATGATGAGTTTAGAGCTCAGTATGATTAATCATTCAAAGCGTATACCATGGCATGTTTTATTCTTTATGTCTGTCTCATTAAATGACCTTTTAGATAGTAAGGAATCTTTTTTTTTCTACTGTGTGTGTAAGGCAGGTGTTACAGAAAGGTTGCAATTCCACTCACAGGGCTTCTCTGACTGGAAGATAAAAATAGTGACTTTTCATGGAGTTCTGTTTGCTGTGGTATTTTAATGTTGCCCTGAAAAGTCTTCCTCTGCAACCATGGATACCAGCTTGTGTGCCCATTACTTGTATGCAGTAGATGTATGTTGCGTCTTGGCTACAAGATGAGAAGAAACACATTCTGCTCGCTCTGTGGTTAACTGAGCCATCACTCCCTGCCTCAGTTCTTCCTGATATTCTATTTTAATTGGCTATTATGGATTATTTAATTAATGATTGGGTCCCAAACTGACCCACATTTCATCTTTAATTTAGAAGTTTGTATTTGTATTTGTTTGTTTAATGAGTTTGCATTGTTTTAACTCACTGGCAATTAATTGGACAGCCTTGGTCAGACTCCTGGCAGTGGTTTTTTTCTCTGTATGATCTCATTCTTACTCACTGTCTGAGGCCTCTTTCAGCTTGAGCATGGAGGGAAAGGTATGCCCTCCAGCGTGACATAAAGCCCAAACCATTTCAAGATGGCTGTTTGAGACTGAACGTAGAAGATTTCAGCAGATGGCTTCTAATTACTTGAGATATGCCAAAGTGCTGAAAGGAGCATTTGTATCTTCAAACCTAAGGGTAGCTGTACCTGACACGATGTGAGTGGCATGTGCATTAATGTACCCATGTCAGCATTTATTCCATCTACAGTTTCTGCCATGAGCTTTATCACAGATAATTGTCTATGATATGAATGGAACTTCCTTGAGTATTGTTGTAATAGAGCTATAACTAATAAACCTATTACAGAAAGTAGAAGAAAATCCTATGCTTTTTAATGGAAAGTAGAAATAAAGCGACAATCTATATTCATACTCATTTTATCGAGAAAGCTATGGAAACTTTGAATTAAAACTATCATTTTGACCTTTTAGTTGAGTTTATAGGCAAGTCTCTTTTTATGATAGCGAGCAATTTCTTTAAGATGCAGGGAAATTACTGTTACATTAGTTGCATAAAATAATTGAGAATTTTGAGAGAGAGATATGTCATGCTCACCTTACTCACACTGTTAGTCTCAGCAAGGTCAAGGGACTAATTGTGGACCCAGCCTGCCCTAAGCCAGTTGCAGTACATAATTGCATGCTGCCCTGGGAGCAGCATAAGAAGGAAATTGTGACTTGAAGCAATTCTGTTTGGTATTCTGGGGGGTAGGGTCAAAACTAGCCTCAGTGACTGCTGCTTCCCTTCCCCTACCGGTGGGTGGTGAGTCTGCAGAACTCATTTCCCCTCCTGGGCTACCATCTGTGGTATGAGAAACCAGTTCATGGAAGAAAAACTCGGAGTTTCTTTCAGAAGGTTTGTGTATCAAACCCTTCTGACTTCTACATATTCAAATACATTCAGGGTAATCAGTTCCTATGCTGAAATAAAATTAGGAGTATTATTTTTAAACTTCCTTGTAGGACCTTGTGTTAATCAAGTAGCGAACTTCTGATGTTGTTTGATTTACTAGTAATTCTAAGATTCAGCACAAACCATTTTTCCGAGCAGCTTGTTTAGCCTTAGAAAATGTCACCAGCTAGAACTATTTACGCAACACATTCCAAATTCCTGTGAGTTGAGCGGTGTGTATTTTGGAATGCTTTAACCTCCTCACTAAAATTAAGAACTCCCTTTAATTTCAGCTGCTTCCAGGAATATAACCCAGTCTCCCTGGGAGAAAATTAGCAGTCTCATCAACGCTATCTTGTGTTGGCAGAAAGTTGTATTAGCAGAGGTAGAACGTGTCTCTGAGCAGCAGATCACCCCTGAACTTTTGTCAGGGTGTGCAAGGGGAAGATTTGAAGCTTTTGGGGGCAGTGCACTCCTCATCATCACAACAGAGATTTCTCTGAGAGTAAACATTTTTATTTCTGAGTATGTAAAGAATAAACCCTGTTTAAAATGGTCAGTGACTTTGTTAATGCTACTTTAGTAAAATAAAATGCTGGTTTCTTTATTTCTCTTCTTTTCCCCTTGGTTCAAATAACACTGACATTTGCTTACCTTTCTTCTTATATATATACATATTCTGACATAAAAAAGAAAATTACAGGCTCTCCTGCTATAATTCAAATTTTTAACTGGAATAAATACTGGTAATAACATCTGGCATGATTGAAACAGGCACAGAGAATTTTTCTTTGAGAAACAGTATACAGTTATTATTGCTAAACATGAAGTTACATGGGTTTGCTTGCTTAATACACAAAGAAGTTTGTACTCAAAGAGGTGTTTTTTTTTCTGCTGCCTGCCTTCTCCAGCCTGTTAAATGATGCAACATTCTGGTCTTGTTAGACAATAATAACAGAAACAAGATTTCTTTAGTAAGAATTTCAAATAATTGTATAATGTAATCATTTACAGAAAGCATTTTATTTTAAAAAACATTATTGAAATAATATTGAGATGAACAATTTTAGCCATGTTCCAGTGCCTGTCCTGGCACTATGGGTATTGATTATTATATGTGCATTCAGAAATTATTATGTTAAGAATATTGCATTTGCTTGAAGTATAAAATCCACTGTAAAAAATAGCTTAACCAGGGCTCATTGCAGTCCAATTTACACAGTTAGAAGTCCAGATTTCATTTTTCTTACAGGCGTTTTGTACTTACGTTGCTGAAGCCCTTCTCCAAGGTGGCAGAAAATTTATAACTTATGAAATAAACACTGTAATTTAGGTTTATTCTTTTATTTGTGTATTTTTATGTCTACTTTAAATAGCTGGTAGCAAAGAGCTGTTTAATATACACAACAGCTCAGTGAAATCAATAGCCACAGATTTTAGTAACCAGTATGAATAAGGAAGTTTACTTTTATCAGGTGACCACGAACAATCCACTCTGCACCACCTAAGTGTTATTTAGACTTTAATAGACTAAGATCTTGGTGTCCCCTGGGAGGAAAGAAAGTATAAATACAGGCATAACAAATGTAGTCCTTGAACTTTTATACATCTGCGTGCATCGGTACATGCCAAGCATAACATACTCCAGCTTATTCACCTTCAGGCTTCTGCAGAGGCTATCAAGTTGTTTAATCTGTAGAGGATGCATATGGAAAGTCTTTTCTTATCCAGCTCCCAGACCAGCTCTACAAGAGGCTGTGATCTGGTGGAGAACAAGTGGTGGTAGTGGTGCCTTGTGAACTTGGCTCTTTCTGAGTGTGATAGAAGAGGGCAGTGAGCCACAAAGATATGCCCTTTCTGCATCCCATGAAGCAAATCTGTCCCTATGCATGCTCCACACAGGTAGTGTGGGTAAGGGCAGAAAAAAATTCAGTAAGGTCTTAATTTCCTTTGTCAAGAAAATAGGAGAAACCTGTTAACCCCCTCAAAGAGCAGTGGGCATGTTTGCATAGTACGTATAGATTCTGGGATAGGTACAGAACTGTTGCAAGCCATTTGCCTGAAAAATAGTATCTTGACGCTGCTGTGCTTGTAATTTGTTCTCTTAAGGTTTAGAACAAAGCTTCACAACAATGTAAAACTTAGTCAACAGAGTGTTTAGATAAACCCAGGGTAAATGTCCAGCTGCAACCCAGAAGCCTGAGGTTCCTGGCAGGGCTAGAAGTGTGGTCATGCCTGGGGAGATGTCTCTCAGAGGTAATGCACACCCAGTCACAGGGACATCCCCCTAATTTGGGATATTACATCACACTACTGCAAGAAACAAGAATTTTTCTTTGATCTAAACTGAGATGCTAAAATCATCATGTATTTGTAGCAGAGATTTTTAAGAAGTATGAATGCTATCAGGATTGGTGATACAATTGCAAGAGCTGACAACACTGTAGGTGGCTCAAATGGTTTTAGCTACCTTTAGGTATTAAACACATAGAGCAAGAAATTTATGAGGAATTGATTTTTCTGAAGTGTCAGCTACATCAGCTGGCACTTGTAATGTACCTTTTGTGCAAGTCACACTGTAAACCGAAATGCGAAGCACATATGGGTAGGAAATCCTTTTCCTGTGAATTGTCCAATCAGTCTTGCATTGTTTGAAATTACCATCACCACATACTTGCCATATGTCATTTCATATAGGAAGATTGTGCAACTTTGAAGAAGCAGCATTAAACTTTTATTTTCTGTTGGTTACTTTAATCTGTCTGCTACTTTCTTTTTGCAGTATAATACCAAAGTGAGTCATGAGTCTTCTGCTAGTTAAGGACACGTGGATATTATCAGGAACAAATGATAATGTATAATAAGTTTGGTTTTATGTAAGTACTGTTTTAAATTAAGTAGAGACTAGGAAAAAGAGGACATGAATTACCTTTAGTAGTATCTGCAAATATAACCCGTTCTGCAGTTTCTGTGTGTAGCAGACATCTGTGCTTAGAGACTAAATGGTGAATCGGAATCTGGCTATCAAAAAGCAGTTTCTGGGATTAAAGTCATAATCAATCTCTGTATTTATAATTTTGTATTTCATCAGTGCCTTCAACCTTATTTGCCATAGCATAGCAATGTGCAATAAGAAATATCTTTTCACTTCAGTTCAGTTTTAAAGTAATTGCATCCAGTAGATGCCTTGATGCAAAAAAGTGTCATATAATCCACGTAATTATAGTTTCTGCCTGTTCATTTATTAGCTACATTTACAAGCAAGAAGTAGGTTTGTATGTTTTCAAAACATATGCTTGGTAAGCACTAAATCTAAGACTTATAAAAACATTATCAATATGTTCTAATTAATATTTGTTCTTTTCCTTAAGCTGTTATAAGGATACTTAATGCACAGCCTAAAATTAGAGTTGACAATTGCAAATACAACCCAACCAACATAGTAATAAAATCAATACTTACATTCCCCTTGGGGCCACTATTTACTGTTTGCTGTGCCATTTCCTTAATGGAATGGCAGTTATGTTTGCAGAAACCTTGTAACTACGATTTTTGTATTTTAACTAAAAGCAGCTTTCCTGAAGTAGTATGATTAAAAAAGAATCTGGAGTTGCTTTCAGAAAATTGCTGTAAACATTTTGCAGCCAGTTTTAACAAAGACTAGTAAATGTCACTGAATTCTAAAATTAGTTATTTGTAATGTTTAAAGTCCTCTCAGTTGTATTGCAGTAGACATTTGCCTTAATCTTGAAATACTTCCCTGACTTGTTTTTACTTTCATTTACTCAGGTCAAATTTTTCTTAATCACTGAAAGCTCATTCCTCTGTGGAGGTCTGCAGTGTTCTCATAGTGTACAAGGGAGTCTGGCAGTTTATTTGACTTAGCAAATTAAAATAATGGAGGAAAGTATCATCTTTGAGATGAGTCATTGCAGCTGTTGCACAGATCTAATTCTAGTCTTTTGACTTGGTTCTTCTTTCACTGAAGTCTGCCATTATCTGGCAGGGCAGCGGGCGTTTCTGTGCCTTGCAGTGTAACTGTGTAGTGCAGAAAGCATGCTGTAGTTGACATTTATAGTGCACACAAGTGTCCTGTGTGTTTGCATATCCAGTAGAATATTTCTCTAATGACCTCTGACAAGAGGGATGAGCATCTGAAAGAAAATCTGTGAGTCATCATGGCTTAATAATTTGTTCCTTATGGGGCTCTGCTGACCATGCAGTGCTGTTGGCATAGTTCTTTTATTAAAAAAAAGGTTCTGTCGTACAACATGGCCACTTACTTGGGCTCAGCTGTCAGGGACTAACTGTTAACTCTAATTGTTAACTAATTATTACCTTTGTTCATGTGACCTCATACCAAACTTCTGCTTTCACTCCCATTCTGCAACTATTATTTTGAATAGAATTCATATAGGCAGGTCATTTGTAGTCTGCATCAGCATCTAATTATAGTCACTCCATGTGAAATGTCACCATTTCAGGATCTGCTTTCATTTCACTTGTTAGTGATACAGCAAAATTAAGAAATACAGAATGCAAAAGAAATTTTGAAATATAGTAATTTGAAAGCATTGAAATTAGAAATGGGTTTTTTTTTTTAGTGATGTAGAAAGTATAAACGTATCAAAAATGTGTATTATGTATCTAATGAATCCATAAACATATAAGACAAGATATAAATGAAAAGATGCTGGATTGAACTGAAAAAATACCAGAACAAAACGGAAGTTGGGGATTAGGTACTTTGGTCCAGTTGTGAATATTTTTACAACTTTTTTGTTACAAATGTTATTTAAATTATATTCCTTGTAACTTTTCTGTTAGGATGCATTTAAAAATTATGTTGAAATTTGTCTTTTAAAGGTATATATAAGAATTGTGCAAATTTGTGTACATAGTACAGTTTAGGTATAGACTGTGTCATCAGTAGTCACTGTTGTAATTTTGTAAAATTTTTATATAAAATTTTTACCAAAAATATTTGAGAATCTGCCATTATTCATTGTTCTAATTTTCAACAGCAGCAATGATTTAGCTTCCACAGAGAACAAGTCAGAATAGAAACAGAAATATCTTTCAGTATTCAAATATTTTCTTTTGGTTTTAATACTTCTAAGGTTTGCAGGAAGGAATTAAAATTTGTCATTAAGATGACACTAGAATACCTAGTTCTGATCACTTGAAAATCCTTCTGAGTCTGACTAAGATAGAAATTTCTGCAATTGTGTTTCACATGCCTTTTAGACTTGTTTAGAATCTTGCTACTCTCCTGCAGCTGCTCTGGTATGCCCAGACACTCAGGTCTGTGAAACCTGCTCTCCAGCATTTTGAAAGAAAAGAGCATGTTATTTTGGAACATTTAACTCCTGTTGCCTAAATGATATTGGTTCTAGCATTTTCAGCGCTTGATGTCTGTTACCGTAGAAGAAAGTCTTGCTGTTTGTTTTTTGGATTTGGCAGATGTAATTCCCTGCACTTTAGTAATACAGTGCTTTACAGCATCCTTTGGGGATACTGTTTCTGGACAAAATCACTAGATTGCCCAGAATAGTTTACTAAGAGCAAACTGGCTTCCACCCTTCCAGTGGAAAACTTGATGTAGATCTGAGGGAAACTAGATTAATCCCATCATCAAAAAACAAAGACCCCACGTACTTTTAAGTTTGTCCCAGTATGATTTAATTCTTTGAGGCTCAGCATTTGTTTATGCAAACCTGCAGTATTTAGTGGCATCAGCAAACTTTGTTTCATTAATATTTAGCCAAAGCAATTGTGTGCAAAGAATCCTAGACCCATTCAAGGAAACATATTTTGAAACAGGATATTGAAAATAAAGTCCATAGGACAACAAAAGTCAGCTTACATGCTGATGTCAGCATTTGTGTGTGGTGATAAAGCCAAGCTCTTTCCATGATAAAGATAAATTCATATCCAAATCTTTAATAAAAAACAAAACTGATGTTAGCTATTCCCATTAAAGTCAGAAGCGTCTTTGTAACTCTTCCCAGAGACTCAATTGTTAGGAACAAAAGTTATGTCCTGTTAAGAAAAAAATTAATCATTGAAGTTATTACATAGGGTGTACTGTGTATTCCAGGTTCAAGCTTTATACTGAAGCCTTTGAAGAGGCTGCCCATACCTACCAAATGTTGTAATTGATACAGAATCACTGCTATACAACAGCTGCAATAACAAGGTGCTGCTGCCTTTACTTTAATCTACCTCTCTTTCTGCCAGTTTATTATGTTTTGAATTTATTCTTTTGTAGATCTGTGAGCTATCTTTCTTATGGAAATTAATCTTTTTAAAAGATTTGTACTCTCATTTTCAAACACTAATACATTCATTCAAGTATCCCATTATTCAGAACCAGCTGGCTTTTTATCTAGTGATATTTACTTCAAAAAGCCAAGTTAAATGGTATCATAGATTAATTCTCAGGGCACAGGAAAGCTTTTTTGAGAAAAAGAGATTTGGTAATTACTTAGAATATCGCAATAAAATCACAGAACATGTCAAAAATGCGTTATATAATCTGTCATAATACGAAGCTTCAAAAAAAAGTTAATTCACTGAATTGAATCTAATATGTAGCATCAGTATATGATTTTTAAGTGGAACATTAAGTAAGAATAAAACTTTGCTGTGATTTATAATAAGCTATGTCATGATTTTTAGTTATGTATTTTTTCTTTGGAGAAAGCACTGAAACTTCAAAAAGGGCATTATCCACTGAAATTTCTTACATAAATCAAACTGGAAATAAGACACATTTTACAATTCAATTTAAGATCCCACAGAGACAATAATGTTGCAAGCTGTGCATTTTGCAGAGTAATATAGTAATGTCTAGTTTGCATTTTTGAAAAACCAAATTAATCACACTTTATTGAATATGTTGAAGCAAACCTAAAATTCATCTATTATTAAAAAACTTGTGCAACAAACACAAACTATATTTTATACATAAAGGACAAACTCATTTATTCATTAGGTTAAAACACTTGGAGTTTGCATTTTGTAGCTACCAAAGAAGTGACATTTGCTATCTGTTCTCTTTTTTAAATTTTTCAAAGCATTGTGTTCAGACTAATCTGCTTGAAAAATTGTACTAATACTTTAACACGGTGTCAATCCTGAAGACTGCATAGAAATCCCTGTGGAAACTAAAGGTAGTTTTGATATTTAAATTTTCTTTTTTAGTGAATCGCTTTACAGGACAAATATTCGGTTATCGTACATCTCATATTTAAGTAACATATTTTATCTCTTGAAAGATTAACCACAAGATAATAAACTTTTTAGCCAGTTTTTAGCATTTCTACATCCTTTGAGCTAACATGCCTAGGCACTGCTTTGAATTAGGACTTGTATCTTTGCGCTCAGCTGTGCTCAGACTGGTACATCAAAGCAACCAGAATAAAATTTTGGCCTTAATCAAGTCTCACTGACTTCAATGGAAACAGGATTTCAGTCTTAATCTTTAAAGAAAAAGATATTTTAAAATTATTTGTCGATATTTTCATGTTTAAGAATATAATTGTGGAATTATGTGTTCTGTATCTTGCGGGGCATATAAGCTGCATGCCGAATTTGTATGCCAAGTGTCAGGTGCTTCAACTTGTAATTCCATTTCTAGGAATACCACTCTAACTTATTTTGTCCTCTAGGCCAAATTTGAATTCTAGGATTTGATTTCTGGGATAATTGTTACCTGTTAGCGATTTTTCTGTGCATTCATATCTTGATGATTTAAAAGTGAGAAATGCAGCTTTTTATTTTTCTTGGAAATCTGTATTGACTGTACACTAGAGAGATTGTTTGGAAAAACAAGGCTTCTGAAAAAATGTTCACTTTCATTTTAAAGAAACAAAAATCTTAAATCAGAATAAAATTTTTTTTGGAATTTGAAAAAAAAAGTTGCATCATTTTTCCTGAAGCATCTGAAAAACTTCTAGCCCTTGTCCAATATTTTAGTTCAAGGTCTAAGATTAAATAGTTTTTAATCCAAAAGTAACATTTGTTTGTTTGTTTGTTCTTTTAAAGCAGCATAAAGCACATTACTAGATCCAGAAGTAGAAAAATTTTGAGCAACTTTCAGGTTCTTGGCCACCCTAGTGGAATCCAGATCTCCAGCTGAGGTGTATTTGTTTTGAGAAACTTAGGATGAGTGATAACCTACAAATAGCTGATACAACCCCCCCAACCATGGCAGGGGTGTGGAACTACATGATCTTTAAGGTCTCTTCCAGCCCAAATCATTCAATGATTCTATAATTCTATACTGAGCTGATCAATGTAAATTGCCAATGTATGGTACCATCTTGTTTGTAGGACTTAGGTCTGAGGGACTTAACATGCAGAAACATTTTTATCCATTGAGTGTGCAGAGGACTGAACACAGGTTGCTGAGAAGACATCTAGACCACCTCATTATTATTTAATAGCTACTATTTAAACACTAGTCAAAACTTGTTCAGAAAGCATGAGACTTGGGCACAGAGGTTTTCTTTCTCAAAACTGTACCCACAGTTCTGACCTGGAGAACATTGTCGCTAATTGAGTCAAGGCAGGGTGAAGAAAAAGTACTTTTTGGCTACCTGTTGTCTCTCCTGTTATGTAACTTCCCCTCATCTCTGATCAGATGAATTATTGATCATGAAGGAAGATTGATGGAGCTAGGAAACATAGTAAGATGTGTGTTTATGTCTTTTTCTGACCATTGAAAAAGTGCAACATTCTAATTTTTACTAAATGAGATCTGGATGTAAATACCTTGCTAGGAATTTTGTCTAAGACACAGTTAAAGATATTGTTTAAAGTGCACTTAAAAGGTGTGTGCATTCTTCGTGAATCAGTTTGATATAAGATACAGGAATGACTACAATGAATAAAATTCATGTGGGCTTGGTAAAGTTCAGAGTACTAAATCTTGGTATAATAGCTTAGGTGAACTTCCTTGTCCTAGAACTATTACAGAAAAAAAAAAAAAGGCAACTGTAAAGCCAATATTGAATAAATTATCATAACATGCTATCATTTAATGACAATAGACTTTTTGTCAAACACTGGCTTGACTCTTTTGTCTCTTCCAGATTAGGTGAAAATTGTTGCCACTAGAGGTGATTATAGGTAACAGTGATCCAGACATCTTTTGAAGTAAATAAACATTTTGTGTTAAATAACTTTAAGATAGTGGTTTCTTTTAATTTTAAAAAGGAAACAAAAATACTGAAATAAATTAGAAAGTAATATCCCCAAAATCACAAAAATCCAAGGAAATATTTGAGAAATTTACTATTTAAGATATATCACTTTCACATTCCTACCCTCTTAATCCAATTTCATACTTTTAGCTGCCTTTGTGTGAAGATTTTACCTTTGATCATTTTTGTAAGGCTCCAGTCAGAAAAACCAGCAGCAGTTCTGAGTAGAGTAGGGTATCAATACGTAAATAGAGAATGTTGGTAGACTAAATCTCGCGGAGAAAATGATCCTTTTTGCATAAACAACACCAATTGTGAGAAGCAATTAAAACAGATACACAGTTATATGGAGATCTTTCTTACTGACGGAAATTCCTTGTAGCCTGTTGTCTGTGTATACGTACTGTTTCTTTCAGTATTTTCACACTAAGCCGTTTGGGGCCAGGAGTGTCCACCTGCTCTAACTGCCACGTGCTATTACTACTGCTGTTATTACTACTCATACTAATTGTCACTTTTTTCATTGTCATCCTGAGAAAACAATAAATCATGTGCAGAAACAGTTTCAGCAGTCCTGAAACACGACTCAGGATCCATAAACTCTTAGGTAAGATTTCCTCCTTTAAGTAACAGAATGGTATGGTCATCTGTCTTGGGACGTGGAACTACAGAAAAAACCTAAAGACTTAAGTGTACAACAAAGTTGCTGCAGCATAATGAGGTGCTGAATAACAGCTGAAATGTAATAGTGATTCTCACTCCGTGCTGAACACAAGATAATGCAAGTATGTGTTGTTCTTGAATGAAGGAAGCACATTATGATTTTGTTTGCTAGGCTGAACATTCTGGATTTTGAGCTGGTGGGCAAATATGCTCCATTTACAAATCCAAGTACGTGAAAAGAAGATATTTTTTAGTAAAACTCTAACTCACAATTTGTTGTACCATTTATGTATTTACACATATTGTTTGTGTGTGTGTGTGACATAAAGGTAGAGGTGTGCACAGATACATACGTGTGTGTTGAAAAAACATTGAAGTAGTGAAGTTGTGCACTTAAAAGATAGAAAAAGGTATTTTTTAATAGTAATCATAATAATAATGATGATCATCATCACTGGATTCCTTTGAGACCTGAGTGCATTACATGCTGCAAATTTACCAAAGGACTATATAAGACCTAAAAATTAGAGACTGTATCAGAATGGTCATGAGAGAGCTAAATCAAAGCTGTACAGGCAACTCAAAAGTAAGACAATTCCTCACAAAGCTTTGAGTTAGCACCTGCTTCCCAAAAGAGGGGTAAAATGGCTCTGTGAGCATCAGAGCTTGTGCAGCCTTCTGGCTTTTCCACAGCAGTTTTCTAGTGTGGAAGAGACACAGCATCGATTCGGAAACCTCTGTGTCCAGCCCCATGCTGCTCATCAAGCCAATAAGTGGGCAAACATAAATCTCCTTTTCCCTGAATGGGAAACACAGCCATGTGCTCTGGAGAGTGCCTGAAACCTGCTGCAGCTGGTGGGGTTTTGTGCAGCCAACTTGCTGTTGTTTTCCCAGAGAGCATAGGGATGTAATTGCTATGAGACCTTGCGATCAACTTTGCTTAAGACTGGTTATTAATCTGTTGATTAATAAGGACTGGTTTTTGATAATTTAGCCTTTCTTCCCAAGAAAATGACTAAGAAAATTCAGTGAGTAAAAATCTGAAGAATGATGTTCAAGAAGGCATTCTGTGTGCGACCTTTTAGAGCCCACATAGTGTTAAGAGTTTGTGCAGCATTTGTGCTGGAAATTGAAATATTCCTCTTTAGTTCAGCAATTTTTTTAAAAAAATCATCAATAAGCATGATTACCTGTAATATGTCAACCTCCCTGCTTTGCATTTTCATCCCTGGTGCATATCTTTGGAATAGATTGAACATGATTTTACAGAGGCCTTCTCATTTTTAATTTCAGTGCTTTCAAGCCCAATATATTGTGCTTCTCTTATTTTTTCATATTGTAGCACAGCTGAAACGGGTGGGGCAAAGTGTGGACAAACTAACAATTATGGCTCTCTACTAGAAGACATTAAGAAACTTAGCATTCTCACTTTATGCATTTTGTCTATGCAATTAGTTTTTGCACTTCAGTGTATTTACTGAGGATTTTCTAGTATTTGTTTTTTCTTTAGCTTACAGTTTATACAGAACTGCCAGCTGTACTTAGATGTCCTGAAAATCTGCAGGACATTTCTTCTTGAGTTAAAGGGACAGTAATTAGGTTCTTATTTTTCAAAACTTTCTGAGAATTTTTTTAGTAATGATAAAAGGAGGAAGACAAGTTACTGAATACATACATGGTGTATTGCTTTGGTTTGCTTTTTTTTGTTTCTGAGCACTGCTAATATAGAATTAGAGGCTGTAAAACTCAGACTACAGAAAGTAAGGATCAAAAATCAGGGTCCACACCAGCTGAGAAATCGCCTGTATCATAGCACAGCATAGATATGAATCACGAATTCCCAACCAAATCCATATTTTCAGGAAAGCTTAGGCACTTACTCATAGGCATGAATCATTCAGAAGCTCAAACTTGTATCTTTCACCTTGGAGAAGTCTTTGGACCTGTCTGATTTAGTTTCCACTGTACTAAAAAGGAAGCCTATTATACTGAATCTGTTATACTGATTATAGAGAGCAACAAATTGAATGAGGATAACTTACTTCTTTATAAACTGAAGTAACAGGATCTTACATTAAAAAAACTTAAACGCGTATTTTTCAGAAAATGTTCTAAACATGTTGTTATACACTACTCAGCCAGGCATATTCACTCTTACCTGTTCCTTAAGCATACAGAAAATATTTGTATCCACAATTACATGTAATTAATATATATAGTAATACATTCATTATCTATTAAATGAGAAATTTTTGGAATCAAGGTGTTCACAAAATACTTTCTGATGTTCATTGTGTTGAAAGAGAGATAAGGAAAATGTAGTTTTCTGTGTTTTTTGGTTGACTTCTGATGGTTCATTAGTCTTTATATTTTAAAAACTCTGCCTCAAGGGACTAGCTGTACTTCCAGCTTTCTGGTCTGAAGTTAACCTATTTACCTCGGTGTACCTGACAGGAAAATGGGGCCCAGTTTTTATTTTCCTGAACACAGTGCATACGACACATCTGATTTTTTGTTTCTTGATGATGTCAGAAATTTATTTTTGCATGCCTAAAATCACACTGTTATCTTATGAGATCATATAACCGTAAAAATATACTAGTTTTTATCTGAATTAGCACAAGTTAGGTATTAGTAAAAGGAGACAAATGGAAAATCTATTTTTAGGTAAATGTCACACAGCCTGTAACTGAGTTGCTGAGCTTTTAGTTGTCTTGGACAGTTTCATTATTCATTAAATTGAATTTTAAAAAGCTTTTCCTCTGTTAATCTTTTTGGTGAAATAATGAAGGATTAATATAAAATATCTATATTCTATGGGACTCATTGTAACTGTAAAAAAATTCTTTCACTTATTAACTTATATAAATTCAGTATTTCCTGATTAATGATTAAGCCTATACTCTGGTATTCAGCATTTAGAATTCAATCTTATTTCCTGGAATTAAGAGTTTCTACTACAGTTTTTATTGTCAGAACATAAATATGGAAAAAGTAAAGTGGGTACAAATTTAGCTTATGGTGCAAAGTGCAGTTATAATTTCTTTGCTATTGCCACAAAACAAGTATGCAATAAAATTAAAACAGTGAATGAAGCAGTCTACATGATTGAGGCTACCACCTGTTTTTCAGATTGCTACTTTTGTCAGCAAAGAAGAAACAATATGTAATTCCAAAGGTTCTTTTGGCCTCTCCTATATATATTTCTGTAGGAAAATATTTATCAGAGAATAGGGCTTCTTTGTGTGTGTTTTTTTTTATTTTTTTTTATTTGCTGCTGCACATGTATATAATCTGTCATAATAGCAGAACTACAAATACCAGACCCATAAGCCTATTATTTTAGAGAAAATTATGAGCACTTTGAATTAAGAGCCCACATTGCTCATGGCCTATTTAAGAGCATAAACATGATTTTACAACCAAAAACCCCCAAAACAATGCAAAACTTTGTGAGGGGGTAAAAAAGAAAAGAAAAATCCTTATGCAAAGCCAAATACAAAGGGTTACAGAGAAGTCTTGGGAAACTTATTTTTCCATGTCATAGTACTTTCTCTCCTGATCACTTTGTGGTCGCAGAAGAGGTAGCAATCCAAGTATCAATAATATTAGACAGATACTGTTTACAAACGGCAAAGGTTTTGTTTGTGGGTTTTTTTTCCCCCTTTAATGGAGTAACAGTAACATAGAGACCTTAGAAAAATGCCTTTATCTGTAGACATGGGTCCTTAATACAGTCTCACAACACTTATATGTTGCAGATAAATTGTACATCTGATTTTAGGGAACTGAATTATACAGAAATCAAATCCCAAATTTATAGCAATTCAATGACTAAAGCAGCAGTGTTTGATTTGGGCAGTTTACGAAATGGTTTCCTCGCTTTCAGGAGGCTAAGATTACCAGTTTTTAGCACGCTGATTATGCATATTTTCCAGTGGACGTAAATAGCCTACATCGTGAATAGTCCACTTCAGAAAAATGAGCCAACACAGCTGATACTGATGCTTTGTTTGGTAATTGTTGCTGAGATACAAATTGTTTCAGTGAACACAGAAGATAACAGAAAGATTAGGAGGCTAAAAGGAGATCAGTAGCACACAAAAAAAAAAAAAAAAAGAAAAAGTGGTTTGAGTTGTTAGTGGGAAATCAGACTCTTTTGTGTTTTTGCTGTGTGATATTGCTTGTGTATGTAATGGTACCTGAAACTATCCCTGAGCCAGGGCTGGGGTTCACTTGCCTAAAGACATGCTTGAATTGTTCTCTGGAATTCCATAAAGTATCAAGTTTTCCACATGAAAGGTAGGGGAAGACCCAAGGGCCTGGCAGATAGCCTAATTTTAATTTCTAAAAACCACCAATAATCAAAAGAAGTTTGACTTAGTTGCCTGGGCATAGATATATGCTAGTACCTTAGACACCCATGAGTATCCTGGCTGATCTACACCTCCAGGCAGCCCTGGGGTCTCCTGCAGGTGCTGTGTGGTACTCATCAACCCTATAAGATGTCGTTCAAATTCTCTTGGCCATCTCAGGTGTTGTGTGTTTAGGCCATTGAACTGAGTCTGGGAGAAGGGTCGTTGTAGTCTTTGGAACCAGCAGCTGCAGATTCAGCTGACCAAGGACGGGTCTGTCTCCCATAGAGGGAGCTCAGCAGCTCTCCAGAACCTTTTGGCTGGATCCTTGTTGACTATCACAGGAACTAAAGTGTTGAGCTCACATTGTGGAAACAGAAATTTAAGCAAACTGAATCCTAATGAGGTCAGAATGAAAAAAGGAAAAGTAGTCTGCAAGTAAGAGTAATCATTATAAAAATGAACCTGGTAGGTTTAGATCAGCATTTGTTTGTGAGGCTGACATTGTACACTAGTTTTCTGCTTCATTTTCTTTTTCTTGGCTGCATTACCTTCTAGTCCAGAATTGTTTCAATTTATTATTACCATCCTTAGCTACCTAATTGTGCTACTAATGAATACAAATAATCCAGGCATCAGGCTTTTACGGATCCACTTCAGTATACAAATAATAGTTTGTTGTGTAACTGCTGATTATGGGAGAAGGTAACTCACATTATAGAAAATATGTGCTGAAATACTGGTGATGAGGAAAGCAATGTATTCTGTACTGTGCCTTTTAAATTGTGAAAAAGTATTGTCATTCTTGTTCCATTGGGTTGTCCGTCATGAGTAAATGTGGGATCATCTGAGCCTGGTTTTTAAGCATGTGTACTTACATTTGGAACTTCATTTCAATTTTTTGAGTGCCTGTATTAGCACTATCACACATGAAATACGTAGTTGGCTACCAAATTGCCTATTCAAGTACACATGTATGGGGTTTGAGCTCTCAACATTAAGTATTTGCATTTCAAAATTGGATCCCTTGTGCTTGAAAGCCTTGAAAATGCTACTCTACGGTCAGCCTAGTGCAGCGTCAATTGAAATGCTGTTTGAATGCAATGTAGAGCTTCCAATTGCTGCTTCAGAAAGTGTTATGCTGAATCTGGAACACTTTGCATAATTTAATTAATTATGCCACTAAAAACTGATTTTCTCTCAATTTAAAGCAAACAGCTTTTATGAGGGTGAACTGCAGCACCCAGGGATATCAGGTGTCCAAGCTTTTAATCCTATTACAAAGACTTGACAACCACTGATGGAAACTGGAAAAACATAAGCCTCCAGCAGGGCAACAAGTGAAGAGGAAGAAGGCAACAGATTTTTAATACTCTTTGAAACCACAGTATGCATTAAATCAAAATCAAATGTAAAAAGTGACAGAACTGGTAGCTTGCACTTTGTTGTGCAGACAGTGAATAGTGTCTAAGGAATAAGACTTATTTTACTTTGACATTAATGAAAATAACTGTTTCCTCTTAGAGGAAAAGTGTTCTGTTTAACTAGCATAAGAAAAACACGGTGAATGGCGAAGACTATTTGTGTCTGTGTCTGTTCACTTAAAGTGTTCAGGAGCTCAGCGGTCTGAAGTTTGAAAGTTTCTAATATTATGGATTTGATTCTGTCGATAAATCATCTTCCTTATAAGCAAATCTTAACAGATGATTCCAGACTACGAGTATTAAAGACACTGTCACTAAATGCTATGCTTGGCTTTCTGAAACTCGTCTTCTCCCTTCCAATGTATTATTGGGCTCAATATCGTGCTAAAACAGCAGACACTGTAATTTTGAGGCAGAAAAGAGTACTGATTTAGAAAAGCTCTAATTTCTGAGCCACATAACCAGAGCCATAATTGGCAAACTATGACTGACCTTGCAAAACTCTGTGACCAGGTTAGGAAGGGTCACAGAAGAATTGACTCCATCTCCATATCGAACATCAGCATATTACATGAAATTAACTGCACTCTAGAAGATCTGGCTGATAAAAATAGGGAAAATATGTCATTACTGTGAATTCAGCAGCCCTATAAAATGCAAACATCTTCCTTATAAGGCTAGCAAATATTTGTATAATCACTAATATATATTTATGTATTATTTGTATTCTTCATATATATATAAGAGATGCTACACCCGGCTCAAAGGGGAAACAGGAGTTAGTAGGGTTCACTGAAAGAGCTTTAACCTAGATTTAAATGGGGAAAGGGATAAAATCAAGCTCATTAGAGATGTCTAGAAGACGCACACCAGTGTTTGAAGGACAGTGTTTTAGCAAGGTCCTTTGCTCTGCCATCTCACTGGAGGTAGAGGATGGAGGGCAATGTGGTGGCAAAAACTGCAGAGTGGGTTATCGATGTGTTAGAAATTGCGGAAGCACCTGAGAGTAGCCATGTAGGAATTAAGGCTTGTCCCCCCTAGAAAGGTGGTGGAATCAATAGGGCAGCTGAAATGCATCTAGAGCAATGCATACAGCATGGCCACCAAACAGGAAGAGCTGGAAGCCCTTGTACAGCAGGAAAACTGTGGTATAGTTGCCAGAACAAAGACATGGTGGGATGACTTCCACAGCTGGAGTGCTGCAACGGATTGCTGTAAACTCTTCAGGAGGGATAAGCAAAACAGGAAGGTGGGCTAGGCCTGTAAGTTAGGGAGTGAAATACGTGCATCACAATGGTAAAAAGCAGAAAATTAAAGAATATGAAATCAAAAGAAAAAAAAGAGATTTTTTCCAGATAAGATTTAGTTGGTTCACTATGTGATGTTTAAAAGTATGTTCATGCTTTTTGAGAGTGTCTCAGTTCTCAAAATACAAGAAAACCTGTTCCCTTGTCAGAGGTCATGAGATTCAAATCATGTATTTACCAGCTCAAGTATGTTCACTGCATAAAGGTTATGAAAATTTCTTGTAAAATAATAAAAGTACCTCATATAATTGATTCTTTTCATTGTTTCATAAAATTGCTTTGTTTGATTGCGAGAGACTTTGGACTGAATTTTCATTACCTACTTCTGAACAATTTACACTGGGATTGAGACAGTATTGAGCTAATGAGTTAGAATTTATATTGAGCCTTAACTGTCTTCCTGAAGTAACTAGGGAAAGAAAATCATGGCAATAATGGAGTATTTTTCATTATAAACTATGTTGTACAGCTTTTACAATCAGGTTTTTAATAGATCTAGAGAAATTAAATTGGAATTCTACCAACTTCTGTGCTTTTGTCATCCAATGAAAACGACGTTAAAATATGTCAAGACTAATAGGCTTATCCCCTTTTTACTGAAGTAAGGAGGAGATGGTATCATTCCTGTTGTTTTTCAGGCCCTGTTGTTCATTAAAGAGTAGGATGTGTGTAGAAAAACATTCAGAAATATGCACTTTGCTATAATCCATAATGCTAAATAGAAACTGGGCATAGTTCAAATACATCTTGACTTGTGTTGTCCTGAAGTCCCTATCAAGAGATGCTCCCATGAAAATAGTAGATATTTTCAAAGTCAGGAGGTTGAAATTGTGCTCTACATGAAAAAGGAAGCAATCATATATTGCTGATGGGTATATTAATACTGCTGAGAAGGCATGCATATATCCATATTTATTAATATATTCAAACATTGTTTATTGATTGTGTATGGTAAATAAACTCGTACAGTGAGTGTATAGATTACTGTGTATGCATAAACATATATACACTCAATCCCAGCATTATATGTAAGTACACACTGAGAATAATACAGCTTGTCAGGTTGGAAGATTTTAACCTTTTCGTTGCATATAAATATACAAATTAATAATGAGATATTAATTGTTATTGTCCTTTATACAGAGTGTATCATATTGTCCTTTAACTGTATCTTATTTAATTCTACGGTTATTTTTTATGAAAAAGTCTGCAATAGTTAGAAAGGGTGTTTCTCAAATAAATAAATAATTTCTCATCTCAGTACTTGTTTGCCCACATTCTTCTTTGCTGTTAGTCTGTTCCACTACCAGAAAACTGCAAGAATCAATTTAATCCTTTACATTTTAATTAATCATATGAAATAAAAATTGAATATACAAAATAGAATCATCAGCCAAGCATATATGCATGCATGTTGGTGCCCTCAATAAATTAAATTTTTAGTTACTTCATATAATGTTTATTTATTCACAAAGTACAGGACACAATATAACTGTAGTTTAAATTTTAATTGGCATAATAGGACATTTTTTTTGTTAGACATTTTGCAGGCAAAAATGTTCTCTCACATATTAAAAAAATGCCATGTATAGTTTTGCTTTCTAAGTACGGCAAAAGTATATGTAAAATGTACACAAAACACAGACTTCGCGTGAATGAACACGACTCTAATACTTTTAGGTTTGTGTGCTAACTCTTAACTTAAAAAAGTTATTCTTACATACCTCTTTCAGAGGATGGAAAAGAACCCCAACCCTAAAGTCCTTCCCCCAACCCACATATTAAAAAAAAAGAAATTTAAAAAAAATTGCCACTTGCAAAAAAGGTTAGAATGCTGGCCTTGCTTCCAAATTCAGAAATTGAAAATTTGGAGTCTTCATTCATCCAAATAATATATATTCATTCCCCACAGGCAGCAGTGATGGTTCTTGGGATAAAGAAAAACTTCAGTCTCCCCCCACCCAAGGATCACAGGCCTCTGTTAACCACCCCAACTTGCCTGGACAGCATAATGTTCCAGTTAGCCATCCTCTCAACCCTCTTCAACAGAACCACCTTCTGCCAAATGGTACGGGTTGACATCTTTCAGCACTAACACCAGCAGTTTTCTAGTTCCTGTCTCTTTTTTTTTGAGTTTGTATAAATAGGCAATGGAAAAATCAAGGATGTGAGGGATACTGGAATACTTCCTTTAAAGTCTTAAGCAGGGAAAGTGGAGACAGTAAAGAACATATACGTGTGCAATGAAATTGGTACTTAAAATAACTGCTAACCTGTGCATCAGTGGCATAATGACGCATTGCTAAGGCACCTTACAGCAGATATCAAAAACTATAATAAATAGCCATTGCTTAGCAATGATATCATACATTACACAGATATGAACAAACTAAGCAGTCTAATAGCCTCTCCTTGTGGCTAGAAATCCTCCATGGTTGCTAGTGATTCACCCATGCATCTCCCAGAAGAGAACTGGCATAGAGCTGCTTTTTCCTGCAATGTAAACCATCTTGTCACCCATCACTTGACTATTGTCCATCAGGAGAAAAAGAAGACGGTGCTTAAGAAAAGGTGCATAAACCTATTATCTGTTTTCTCCTCCCAACAGGGTTGGAACTTCCTTTTATGATGATGCCCCACCCACTGATTCCCGTGAGCCTACCTCCAGCCTCTGTCACGATGGCAATGAGCCAGATGAACCACCTCAGCACCATCGCCAACATGGCAGCAGCAGCACAAGTGCAGAGCCCTCCATCCAGAGTGGAGACATCTGTTATTAAGGTAACTGTAGAACAAACCAAACCCAACAAAAGGAACCAAATTGTAGCCCACTCCCAACCACCATAAATATTATAAAGGTGCATATGTGTCAAATGTTCTAAGGTAAGTCATAAAGTCAGTAAATACAAGAAAACTAAATGTGGTGACTGAGAGCACAACAGGCTACTCGTGGTCACTCTCTCAGTTTCCCTCCCTCTCTCTAAATCAGTATAAAAGCAACACTCAAATTGAAGCATTTTCATACACAGCTTTGTGATTTCTCATGTTTCATAGTCTGTAATCTAATGGCAATGTTCCTTGAGACATCATGGAAAAAATTACTCTTAAATTAGAAGGGATTGTTCTTCCAACTTTGAAATCTAAGCATTTGAACTGACATGCTCTAAGTTATCTGAAGAAGGCTGTAAGGTTTGATACTTTACCTGTGCAGAACCTAAATTTGACAAATCCCAGAACAAATTAGGATGAAGTAGCACAGAACAGTCCCAGTAATCTGCTGGCCAGAACTGTAGTATTATAGGGATATCTCAAAAATATCTGATATCTGAACTTGTCTACCTGTTTTAGGTTTTGGTTGTGACCTTTAATTAAATTAATCTGGTTATAGAAGCATTTACCAGAGCCATGGAGTCTTCTGCTTAGTTTTCCACTGTCTTTTTTTTCCACAGTCTTCTACTGTTTTCATTTTAAAGGCATTTAATTTTAAAAGACATTTCTCTGTTACCATTAGTTAATTATGATTTGATCTTTATTCGGATATCTACATTTTTCCTCTTATCCTTCTTTGAGTCTAATAAATGAGAAGCAGAAAGTACACAACTTTTTGTTCTTTTATCTAATGTATCTTAGAAATAGACATGCAAAGGCAAGCTTATGTGGTTTTTCAGGGCTATGTTGGAAATCTGTCCATTCTTGCAATTCCTTTGACAAAAATTAGGTAAACTTAGAATCTCTTGGACCTTGAAATCAGGAGTTACAAAAGTTTTGAAGTTCATGATGATTTAAGCAGAGTGAAGAGGTCTGACTTTATTAAGACATTCAACCTACTGGTGCACCTTTCTTCTTTACCTAAGAAACACAGAATCGCTAAGAACTGTTCAGTTAAAAGTCAACAAATATATGTTTTTATTGACCTAGAAAAATATGATTTTAGGCCTAATTTAATCACCTACACTTCCAAAAGTAGGCTCTTCTTTGGAGGCCTTCAGTGGCATCCCTTTCCTTTGTTGACATGAGGAGTTAAGATATTGGTTTGAGAAAAATTGTTTATTTAGGTGGTTTGTCAACAAGACCAGATCCCACCCTAATTTTCCTGTGGCCCGTATCTTGGGGATATAAGCACTCTGCTGCTAACTCACTGTTTGATTACATGGTGATTTTTGCACCTTTATTTTTCTATTTTTACTTGATTGGTATTTAGTAAGAGTTACATGATACTAATGTTCTCTGGAACACACGTGGTGCTTTATTTCATTCTAAATTTATTTTCTTAATTGGAACAGTGACCACTGGTACTACAGATGTATCTAAAATATTAAGACTGAGATGGAGCACATGCTAAATGACACCTGACATATGAATTACTGTGCCAACAAAACTTTGTTTTCACTATTTTCTTGTTATTTTCCCTCCTTTCATTTTCCATGAGCTATTTGATTACATATGTAAGAGTATAAAGTTTGACCTTCATGAGCATTGGTAACCTTCTGTTTCTAAACTTTGACAAGCTGACTTCTAGCTTGTACAGTTGATTTACAAGCTAGCTGTAGCTATTAAAACCGCCTAAGTTACCATGGCCTACATTTAAATATGTCTATGTGAGCGTACTCCAGTGTCATCCCAATCTTTGTCTCCAGTTACCCAAGTCAGGTACATTTGGGTACAACAAATCTCATAGGCCATGTAAAAATGGTTTCCTTTCATGGAAAGCAGGTCCTGCTCTGTTCGCAGATCTAACTCCATCATGGGAGCCTTGCTGGACCCAGGGAGCACTTAACTGCAAAGTACTTTTGGCTCATGTGGTCTAAACCTGTCTAGTAGGTTTAAAACTATTGGACTCTGAAAAGGAAGACACTGTCATCATGTAACTGTGTATATTATTTTAACTTTAGGCAGTCTCATACCAGAAAATTTTCCTTATCCTGAGGGTCCTTTACTTCTTAACAAGTTCATTTTTGTAACTCATCTAGTTTCTCTAGCAGAGATAGATTCCTTATAATCTAGCTGAATATCTTGAAAGTACCCAGTAATTTAGGCTCTCTGAAACATTCTATCAGCACGTTGTAACTGGAAAATCATAATTCCTTTCCAAAATCTTTCTTATTTAAGCAGTTGTTTGTATTAATAATCTACAGTATGTATCTCTGTAATTTTTGAAAATTCAGCTCTCATATTCATGCTAATTAAATATTCGTTGTAGCTGCCAACTTTTGCGTAACTCCTGGCATAACATCCTGTGCAAGTTATTTGACAAACCAGGTTTCATGTTCCCATCTGGTTTGCACATAACTATAATTTAAAAATATGTGGATTTCAATGAAATGTTTTTAAATGACCAAATTAACCTAAGTTCTCCTTAGAAAAGTGTGCACATCCGAGGATGAAATACACTTTTCTTTTGAAATTTTCACTAATAAGTTGAGGATTTTGGGTCCTTTATGTAGAACGTGATAGAGACATTACCCAAGTGCTGCCATGATTTCTTCAGTCAAGGCCTGTGACATAGTGCTCATGATACATTTCTGCTACATAAACACGAGTTTTAATCTGTCACTCAAAACTCACTTCTAAATATAAGATCTTGCTGCATATAGTTATTTCGAGAGTACTATGAGGGCTAAGGAACTTACTCTTGCAGGACTTTCCTACTCATTCCTTCAGCCCCATTGTGGTACAACATATGTCTAGATTTATGTTGTCTGTTATTATCTATTGCAGATGGATATGGTCATGTGGATAGAGGTAGCACAGCCGAGTAATCATGTTCCTGTTTTTTAATACTGAGCAGGATTGAAACATAAACCCCAGCAACTTAAAAGCAAGAGGTCATCGTTAGGGGATTTTCTTCCCATGAGGATGGGCATAATGTCAATGGCAATTTACCTGTTCTTCTCTAGGCATAGTCAGAGGCTGTGATTTTAATGTCCATTGAATTATATGCACCAAGTAGTTGAGCAGGAAACTGTAATCAGCATGCTTCTTGAACCTTGTGCTGGCAATGTAATGTTTATGAATAATAACTTATACTACAATCAAAA
Organism: Melanocharis versteri; assembly: GCA_013397845.1. Classification (NCBI taxonomy): domain Eukaryota; kingdom Metazoa; phylum Chordata; class Aves; order Passeriformes; family Melanocharitidae; genus Melanocharis; species Melanocharis versteri. Next base: position 163,224 of record VZTG01009064.1, on the reverse strand, counting down.
TAAATATCTTCAAGAATAAATGTAAGTGAGAAGGTCAAACCTCCTTTTTCTTTATTTTTACAGGAATGGATAAATAGTGCAGTTGCTCTCTTTCATGAAACTGTTTGTTATTAAAATCATAGCTTCCAGTTTTTTACTGCTACATTTTCAGACATCTTGGTTTTGTTTTCATATGGTTTGACTCATTTTTTTAACTCTAATTTTACTGAAATATTTTCTCCTTAATATCAATGTCTCCACAAATTGAAAAGTTTTTGAATCTCTCATCTCAGAGTTTGTAGTTGTAACCTGAAATGACAGCACAGATTTGAAATTAGATTGCAGCATGTTTACCAGTGTAAACTATGCTTGAAAGTTAGAAGGCCTGTGAGAAATTTCTACTCTGGAAAGTAAATCAAGAGTAACCATATCTAATTAAGTAACTAACAAAATTAAGTCTTAGAAAATCAGTCTTCAGATTATGAACAACTGGGTTCATTGGATAGGAGAATTGCCTTTGTGAGCAGTGCCACAGTAGATGACTTGCTGACCTTTCCTTCCAATTCACCGAGTTCACAGCTAGTGCTGTTATCTTTAAACTCACAAAGCTTCAAATGCCTTTCTATTACTGGGCAATATTTCATTTCTTCATGATAAGAAGTTGGAATAAAGCTGAGATCATGTACTAACTAAACATTTTATCCTGCTATGTTCAGGAGATGAGACAAAGACAAAATTACAAGGGAAGCCTTACAAAGCAACACCTTAGATTTGGCAGTGAACTCTGAGCTCTAAAATCTTCAGAATTATATTTCAGAAGAGTGTTGTGCCCTTTCGAACATGAGACGAACATTAGATGTCTTTTTGTAATGGAATGTTTAGATATATGAGTTGGATGAATAAGAGGAGAGCAACAACAAGCAGGGACAGCAGATTGTGACAACAATGAATTGCAGTGAGTGTGACAGCTGTGACCTGGGGATGCTTTAGACATGAAGTGGCTTTCATCACCTGCCCATGGTTTCAAAGGCTCAGCTTGTTAGCAGTTTCACTACATCAATTTTTTTCACACAGCAGAAAGATATATGAAAATATAAAGGACATACCTTATATTAATAGCAACTTGAAATTACATTGTAAAAGTACGAAACAGAGCAGCAGCATGCCAGAAACAAAAATTGCAATTTATCCATATGTGACTAATACTTATAGGAAGAATTAAGAATAAAACAGAAGAAACCAATACCTCCAGCTGAAAAAATGGACACAGTAGTGGCACAGTAGTTTTCCACTGCGTGATGAATACTTCAGACTAAACTTTGCTAATTCCCTCACATATATCACAACACTGGTTGTGTTACACTATTTTATAACTTTTTTTGTATTTATCTATCTATATATTGGATCACAGATATATTCCCTTGATCCAGTAGCAGAAATTTACTGTTAGCTTATTTAACAAAAGTAGCTGCTGACAGATTTTATTTTTTAGAATAACTCTGTTTATAAAACTATTCTGACATGAAATTTTATGTTAGCATTCATTCACTTTTTCATTTTTCATTGGCAATAAGTGTGTTCCTGTTGATGTAATTTAATGTTCCTATCTTTTTTTCTTGCCTATAATAGATGAACTCAGTTTGTCAGAGCCTGGTGCTAATAACACCCCAGGTCACGGGTTCAATCCCCATATGGGCCATTCACTCAAGATCTGGACTTGATGATCCTTCTGAGTCCCTTCCAACTCAGAGTCATGTGTTTCTGTGACTATTTTGCTAAAAGTCCAAATAATAGCCAAAGAGAAGAAATACGTCACTGCCATACAGAAATGGCTGAACAGAGTACATTTTAATGTCTCATGTCAGACTGGTGGTGAGCAAGTCCAGAGAGCATACCTGAAAGGAAACAGATTCTAAGAGGAAAATGGGCAAGTTCACTTCACTGATCTGAATCTTGAATCCTGTGTTGAAGGCACAAGTTTTCTATTTACAGAAGGACACTTCTGTGCCTTACAGGAAAAACATTATGCAGACAGTGGCAGCGTTCCTGTGAAGCTGGATATGCTATAATCGTTTTACAGATAGGGAATGAGAACAAAATTGATTGTATTCCAAATTGGCAGAAACACCCTTTTTGTATGCTTAACCTGAAAAACACCTGGCTTTTCAGGTAACCTACTGTTTTCAGAGACATTAGTGCATTCTGCATTCAAAATAGAAATTTTAACATTACTTTAAAGTGATTTTATTGTATGTGTAAAAGTGCAAGAAGAAGGAAGCTACTTTAATTTCCTCTTTATCTAATACATGAAGTATGATCTTTTCTTCTTTATGTAAGGAGAAATTTGATTTAGAGCATTTAAATAATAAAATGCAATTGATCTACAATAAATATTTTAGAATAAAAATAGGACTATCAGCTCCTAAAACAACTGCTTTTACATGTTAACAAACCAAACATGAAAATTGGAATATACCTATAAATTTTTAAGTATCATGTAAATCAAATGACACTTAATTTTCTTTTATCATGGCTGCAGAGAATGTGATATCTTATTTGTAGGAACTTGAACATAACAGAGAAAATCTCCACATTAGAATAATCTATATATATTTTTTTTTTTTTTCATTTAGAATGGGTAGATCTTAGGTCAAAGTATAGTTGACCTTCTTTATTATGGCTTAACCATCTTTATATTAGAGGACACTGTGTTCCACCTCAATAATTAGTTCTATCTATATGATTAATATTATTTATTTTAGCTTTTAATACAGTTTTTATATAATGACCTTAGAGGATGCTAACTAATTATGGTAGGCTGTAACTTGGAATAATGTATTTTTTTTAATAATTTGGGATCCTATTATTTCTTTTATCATGCATGTTTCTTAGGTGCAGTTTAAAGCTAATAGCAACCCTATGATCATATGAAGTAACTTGTGGCATATAAAATAGGTATCTATACACAACACAGAGAAGGTAGCACAAACTTTATGTTTGGAATTTTGCATGTTCCCATGTGTAACAGGGAACTATGTTTGTAGTGTGAGATTAATGTGATGCAGAATAGCCATGGGGCCGGATACAAGGGATGAGATTAATTTTGTTGACTTCTAGGGCATAATACATAGGATCTATTTGAGATAGTTACTTTAGAGTGAGGTTAGTTGTACCTTGGAAATATAAATGTGTGGGTGACAAATGAGCCTAGGGTGACTAGTTGGGATGCAGGCATTTGTAGTACAGACAATGACATCTAGTCAGATGAATTCTTGGTATTTGGCTGGATGTGTAGTTTGGATTTACTTTGAGGGGTGAATTCCTAGTGGTGCTTCTTAAGCTTACTTTTCAAGTAAGACTAGATTTTCAAAAGAGGAGAAAAAAATTTTCTAAAAATCAGAAAGTGTGTCCAGCTTGCCAATAAGCAGTGACTAATTTGTTTTGAACAGAGTTTCTTGCATGTCTGTATATTTTTTCTTGCATGTCTGTATATTTGCATGTTTCATGGGGTTTTTTGTACACTTTAGAAGGGTATTTTGTTTGTTAGAACAAATAATGGTTGTGAAGGTAAAACCAAGCTCTTTCTTCTATTGATAGGGATCGACATTGTTTACTTGCTTGCTCGCTCATTTTTAATCTCTGTAATGGCCCAATCCATTGGCACCCATTTCTTGACTAGGTCACTGTACTTTATGTACTGCTCATGATTTCAAAGGACTAGATCTCTTGTTGTGAAAGTACTGTTAAAGGATTACTTGGAAGTCTCCTGTTTGGCTTCCTGTCAGTTAACTCCTGCTGTAATAATACATGTAGAAAACAGGACACTAAAAATCAAGCCAGTTCAGTCTTTTTGTCTGTTGTTCTCTTTCTTCATTTTATGCTTCCAGTTGTCAGTATTCTTGTGATGGGAACGGCAAAGTAGGTACAATGAAAAGTTGCAGAAGTAAAAAGTAAAATGGAAATCAAATTAGCTTCAATTTGTCCAAAAGGTAAATAAGTTCAAGGTATTCACAGAGAGAGAAAACGTCTTATGTAAATATAATGGATTCTTTTCTCCTAAGAAAAGAGAAAAAATATTACTCTTCCTTTTTTCATGAGAAAGACATCCAAGATTTAAAATAATAGTGCAATTAATGGCAATACAAAACATTTGAACTCCCGAATTTTGATTTGGATTAGAAGTGGATCTGTAAGAACAAAGTGAGAAAGATGTCATGTGCATCAGTGTGAAGTTAGCAAGATCTTTAGCAAGCCAGTGATAGTATGTAGATAAGGAAATAGAAATAAAATTTTATAGCATTCAGTCAGTTTGATAACACATGTATAGAAGTGACTGAGGAAGTTAGGAAATAACTATTAGTCCAGTTAATTTTGCAATTCCTAAGTCCAAATGTTCATTTAGAATGTCATAATGTCTTTGACTAAAGCAGAATGAAAAAGTAAAACTGTAAAAGTAAAATATCCTGTTTGCACAAAATACAGAAGATTCTCAAGTAACTAATTTCTTACACCTATTCAGCTAAAGCAATGTCAAATTAAATGTGACATTTTACAAGAAAGTTATTTCTGGAATACATCTCACACAAGTTCAAAATAAGTCAGTAAGGAACTGAAGAAAGATATCTGTGTTTTGATCACTTTTAAAAGCGATTTTTATAATTCTACCACCAAAAAGGCTTGGAAGACAGATGTCTTCCCACAAAGGTTGGAAATAAGATAAACTACTCCTTGTTACAACCCACTGCGAAAGGTGAGGGTAATGCAGGTTCTTGTTAATAGATTCCTTGGGGCAGATTAGAGTGAAACGACACTGAATGATCAGTGTTTGTAAATATGCATTTGTAGAGTTTATTTTAGAACAATTTGGTTGCAATGGGGAGCACATATGTAGCCATTTTGGTTATTACTATCTGTAGTAATATAACAATGTAAAAGCATAAAAATAACACTTTAAAAAAAAATACGGAAAGGAATAGAAAGACATCACTACCCATGGACCTCACAAGACTTGATTGTTGCAATTTTGATATGTTGGCTGAAGTGATGGTGGCTGTCTTGATCTGTCTGGAATAGGAAAAGCCCACAAAACACCGAAGTTCCGCAGGTTCTGTGTGCTCAGGCTCAAGTGGGAATGCCCAGGTTCCTCTCCTGATGCAGGGAGTTTCACACTGAATGGTATAAGCCATTGGGATCTTGGGACACTTCAGGAGTCTTTCATGATCCATGACACCTCCAAAGATGCCAGGGTTGCCTCTCCTGTTAGCGCAGTTGAGTCAATTATGGCCCATCAGAAGGGCTGAATACCTTCTGACTGTGTATGAATGTTTCAGTACTTTCCCAGAGGGGAGTTTTCATCCCGAGCCATTATGAAAAGGGCATAGACATGATAAAAAGCAGCAGCCCACTGGCAAGATTTGCCTCTTACCAGCCTCTTCTCTTGTCTTGTTCAACACCCAGCTGTAGCCTCTGGCAATGGGTGTGCACCCTCTGTACCTGGGTGGTCAAGTGGTCCATTGTTTGAGTCCTTAACCAGTCCGGTCTCTCACACTGCTAATTAAAAGATGATGATGATGACTATTATTATTATTATTATTATTATTATTATTATTATTATTATTATTATTATCACTATATAAAACAGTTTGTGTCATTTATACTTCCCCTAGCATGAAGTTAGGTAGTCCAGAGACACTGTGGATGCCCCATACCTAGCAGTGTTCAAGGCCAGGCTGGATGGGGCTCTGAGCAACCTGCTCTAGTGGACAGTGCCCCTGCCTGTGGCAGCTGGGTTGGAGCTGGGTGGCCTTTAAACATCTCTTCCAACCCAACCCATTCCATAAGTTACCTAAACTATGACTACTATGACTTTGAAAATAAATTAATTTATCCTCTGCACTTCAATGACTTAAAGCACAAACATCTTTAAAGGAATTTGTTCAATACTGAAGAGCATCAAGACAACTGAATAGTTTAAAAAATTATATACCTCTAGAGCAAGACTTAATTGCATGTCTAGAGCTCATTCCATGACTAAAATTAAAAGATGACTAAACCCAAGAGATGAGTCTTATGGCAAAGTAAACTAGAGCAAAGTGAAAAGCTGAGACTAAATACCTGTAGGAGAGAAACAGGGAGGAGGTGAAGACTGTGCATGCAAATCCAGTTTGGTTATTGGAAGAATGCATATTCAAACTTTGTCAGAAATGGTCAAGAATTTTGTTACTAAGGGACAAGAATGGCAAGGAATAACGAATATTTTTGGGAAAACTCAGGTGGTGACAACCTAGAAGATACTATTTACTTTTCTGTCCTCTTAGGAGCAGGAGGATTATTCCTGCATATATTACCAGAAATGTCTTCAATAGTGATACAACAGCTAAACTCCATCAGCTTTGTGTTTTGACATATTTTGAGGAAGGCTTTTTGGGAAGCAATTATTGAACAGTGAAAACATGCTGCTGGAGCAGAAATAAAATAGGCAAAAAAAGAAATTAGTATTGAATAACTAACTTCGTGACCTGGTAAGAGGACAAAGACATATGATACAGGGAAGAAAGTATTTCTGGTCTTCTGGATACTATTACTGATGTATTAAGATAATTCTTTTTAAAAAAAGTTGCTTAAAAGTAACTTTCAGGATAAGATTTTACAGTATTTGCCTATTTGAGAAATGTAGGAAAAAGTTGATAAATACATAAAGACTCTCCTGTTTCTCTTGAAGAGACCAAGACAGAGTGATTTTGTGAAGGATATGTAATATTCCAGAACAAAACTGGAGTGACTTCAATTCTAGAGATAACCTCAATCTCATGTGTTAAAATCTCTGATATTAAAATCTTTTACCTGCTTTTTACAGCATAAAATAAAAAAAACAGTGTCACAGTAACAAGTTTGGTATTTATGAAATGGCCCTGAGATTGTGGGTGTGTAACTTGTCAGTGGAGTAAGAGTAAAAGAAAGGGAATTACAGTTCTCTAGAGTGGAAATTTCTTTGTGGTAAGAATATTTTTGGAGGAGGTTTAATGTCAGATTCTTAAATGTTTAGGATTCATGATTTGGATCAAATTGTAAAGAGCACCAAGATAAGGAATGCTTCAAATTTGGCCCCTAAGAGTTTCTTGCCCATTGCTTTGTAAAGCCTCTGGTTCTCATATCTGACTGAGAGTCTTAACAGTTCTGAAATGTTGGTTAACCATATGTAAATTGCTGCGTATTACCTGAATTGTTCACACTACTTTTTACCTGTGAGTATCTGTAGGAAGAAATAGGGAAGCAAAAAATGGAGGAAAAAATTGTAAGGGAGGGTTGTATACTAGATTCTCTAGAAGTATCTACTCCTGGGAGTAGGCAAGTTTTAGGAAAAATATTGGGCAGTGAACAGAAACCTAGGTGATTTCTGTTGCCAAGATTATAAGGAAGTAAATTATATTTCTTTGCTGATTCATGTAGAGTAACTTGTACAAAAGTGGCATGCTGCAGAAGTGACAAAATAGCTCTGATCTGAATTATTTAATGAACACAGTTTTGAACATTTCCTTTTTTGAAAAATTTTAAATGGAGTCTAAAGTGAAGTTAATATTTTGCCACAAACCAAATTAATATTTTCTACACAAAATCTCTGGTAAGAAAGACATATTGATATTCCAGCACCCTTAGTTTATCACTATGACTTTTTTTAGAGCTACAGAGTATTTCAATTTATTATTCATAGCATTTCCATTTATTATTGCAGTGATTTTGTTGAACACAAAAAATTGCTATAGACTAGATTGCTGATTGTGGCATTATGAAGCAAGGATATAAAAAAATAGTTAAGATACTAAATTGGTTTATTTTGCATTTCTGTATAGTTCAATCCCATGTTTTATTGGAATTAAAAGGTATTTTACAAATGAATTGATAAAGCCAAGATACATCGTTTTCTCATGGATTTCGTCTATGTCATATTATATGAGAATAAAACTCATTATCTGTTTTGTTTGTACAGTAATTATATTTCGTTGTCCTGTGCATTCCTTTTGCTCGCTCCATCTCATAATACGTGCTGTAAAAGCACACATAAATAAATAGGATAAACAAATTAAGCTGTTTAAATAAATTAATTTACTCTGCAGCTCTGTATTCAAATCTTATGTGCTCACTGGATTTCATTTTAATGAAACCCTTCTAAGAACAATACATTGTATGCCAAACAGTGAAATTATATTTTAAATGAATGATTAAATATACCGTGTTCTAATTTATTTCAAATCTGTACACTGTGCATGCTTAAATCCTCCTAAATCTAAAGAAATAAATCTTCTACATTCTGAAAACATCTGCATTATAATCCTCCTCTTGAATACCAAGTTCATGGACGTATAAACACAATCAAAGTCATAATAAGCCTAGAGCTATGATGCAGTTAAGCTATCCTCATCAATGTTTTTGACTTAAAAACCTAAGACTATTATAGTGGAATCCACTTAAATGTCTTGAAACATTGCTCTAAAAAATCTCCTCCCACACCATCAATATGCCCATTGAATCCCTTTGCAATCAGAATCTCAAGTTCAGCAGATATTTTTTTTATGAAACTTACGTGGAATGAATCTATAGATTGCTATATACGAGCATGTTGCAAAACTCCTTAGGAATACATTCAGAGAAATAAATATTTATCTAGTAACTGCACATAGTAAAATAATGACTGCTCCAAAAGAACTTTGCTGTGTGAGGAATGTATTGCTGTTTTCAAGAAAATGCATTTGCAACAAGAAGTTTTCTTTTGTGTTATTAAACACGTACTAGTTGTATTATTTCATTGCCAAAAGCTTTTAGTGAGTTGAATGTGTGCAGTTGTTTGTTGATTGGTGGTTTGGGCTCATTGTTTTTTGCATTATAAGTCAGGTTTTCAATTATCAAAAGAAGAAAAACAAGCAAAAAAATGCTAGTTTAACATCTTCAATCCTTCCAGTAGATTTCTCCTATAGGATTCATTAATTTTTATCACTATTTGTCGAAAACAGCAACAAGTCTTGAGAACTTTCAGCAGTAAAAAGGAAACTTCAGGGAAAGACAGCGAATTGTCTAGAAAGAACTATTCTGCACTCAGCTCCCTTTGATTATTGTTTCTGTCAAACTTCTCGGTAAATATCAGATATATCTAGCTGCTACATACTAACAATTCTCACCTAGCAGGTGTGCTATTCAAACCACAGTCCTTACACGCTGGTTTTCAAAACCAAGGAATGCCTTGAAGTGCATCATAGCTCCTCTTGTCTACCCTGCCAGGCCTTGCTCTGGATAGAAAAACATGAATGGTGGTTTTCCCCATTTTGGTGGTTTTCCCCATTTTGAAGTGATATGGTCACATTCATCCAAAAAGTGTGATTCATTCTCAGTTTGTGTTCCATAGTAAAAAAAGACGTTTGGATTACATCAACAGACATTGGACTGATTACATCAGTCGTGTTACTAGTATAGGTCCTATAAGGAGGTTATATTTTCTTTATGATCCATAACAATTCTGTAAGACCTCATTGCTCAAGAAGCCTCTTTGGAATTAAAATGTGGAGTAAAAGTCAACATGAAATGAAACAACAGTTCCTGGTCTTTATTTATTTACAGAAATACGTAATTCCTCATCCCATAAGGCTAACGGCTGTAAGCCAAAATGTATGCTTCCAATTCAACGGCATGATGATAGTAGTAAAAAAAAATTAAAAAAATAAATTAAAAAAAAAAGCAGAACAAACCTCTTATTTTTTAAGTAGTCCAGAAGGAAGTTAAGAGCCTAATAGGATGAGCAGTGCTCACATTGCATAATGAAATGTAAGGTCTAGTGTCCTAAATTTACCAAGTTTCCTTTGAGAATGCTCTGCAAATCCTGGAAACCTCAACAGGCAACTGAATGGGTTGTAATTTAGGAGGGAGATTAAGTTTAGGGAAGTGGTGTTTGGAAACAGAGGCTTGGTTTAACATTGCCATTCTTTCGCGATGACTTTTTGTGTGGTCTAGGAACGTGTTCCAGACAGCCCTTCTCCTGCTCCTTCTCTTGAAGAGGGCCGAAGACCTGGCAGCCATCCATCCTCTCATCGAAGCAGCAGCGTGTCCAGCTCTCCTGCACGGACCGAGAGCTCTTCAGACAGAATCCGTAGGTCCCATTCTTCTCCTTCTCACCAGTTTAAAGTTGATTAGGTGCAGCTCGTTTTTCTAATCAAAATGCCCTCGCCTTAAATAGATCTCATATGTATCATGTTCCAAAGTTCAGCTGCAATAACTATCTCCCAACATTATGTTCCCCAGTTTACAGTATGATTATATCTGATGCTACATTAACAGGTGCTGATATAAACTGCCATCATGTCATATTAAACATAAAGATATGAGCAATGAAATACAGAATTGCAGGCGGGAAGCAATTTGCTAGATTAGTTTTAGAACTGAACATATAGTGTAAACATTTTTAAAAGAAATTGAATTTTATTTAATCTGGTTACTCTGTTTTGATTTCTAAATTGAATCTGACTTCATAAGCAATGTTTTATATGTTAGAATTGTTTGGTAAAGAGAAGAACTGGGTTAAATAAATTAAAAATGTGCATACTTTATAAATTTTTTAAATATAAAATGTTGTAATGGTGAGAAATATGATAGAAAGAATATTATCACCTCATAGCTCACAGGGGACAGAGTGAAATTAAACTGTGGTGTCCCAGAGTGATGCCATTTTTATCAAAGTTCCATATACAGGATGTAAATTACATGGCAAAGACTGAATTCTGTGATATTCCAGTGCAGCAATGGAAATTAAGGTTTTAAATGCATACTATTTTATGACTGTGTACTTAAATTCATATTACACTTGTCCATTCCCTTTAATACTGCTCTGTTGCAGGTTTTTGTGTGTTTAAATCATCTTTCCACGGTGGAATTTGTCAGTAGGTGAAACTGGAGGGTTTGGCACACACATAGAAGGCCCTGAAATAGCTGTATGAAATAGGTGGCCATATTGATTAGATGCAACACGTGTCCTTTAGGCTGCTTCTTTTCAGGCTCTGCACAGGCTCAGGGAGCTGACTCTTCATTGACCTTCAGATGAGAGATCTTTCATTAGTGTGTGATGAAAAATGACTTACCAAAGAAAAGAAATGAGGCCTGACTATGACAAGCTGAAAATTCTGTTTTCTTATCACTTGGACAATTCAGAGAGCAGATTAAATTGGCATCCCATATACTGTGACCTATCTATTTCCCCAGGCTTGACCCACAAGCCTTTCATTATATTTTCTTTCCATTGTCCGGTCGAGGAGGGGGAGTGATGGAGTGGCTTTGGTGGGCACATGGTGGCCAGCCAGGATCAACCCACTGCAGACTTCATAAGTGAAATTCTGAAAAAACCCCTCACAAATGTGGATTTTAGTTTTTTTCATAATTGATTGAACAGTATATTTGTTTACAACTAATGAAGACCTTTTCCATTATTCTCTTAAAAAAACAAACAAACAAACAAAAAAAGCAAACACGAAACCCAAAAATCCAAATTGAGAGGTATTTATTGGTTTTGCTAGGGAATGAATCTTTTTTTTTAACAAAAGAAGAAATTGTACTGTTCAGCTATAATTTACAGAGAGGAGTGAGACCTTTGCACATTTTTTTCTTCCATGTGAACGCAACAGAGTTCCTTAAGTAGTGGATTACTTCAGTGACTTATTTATTTATAAGATAATTCTTTTCTGTCCTATCTGATTTGTTAACATCGCACCTGATTCTTATGTACATCTTTTGTGATACCAGCCAGAATAAGATGACTTTTACAGGAATATGAGTTCCACATTAAAAAAAAAAAAATTACTAAAAATGGCATAAACCTCTTGGAAATACATTTTTTTCTGGATAAAAGCGTAGAAATATGAACTACCTAATATGAGTTTCTGAGGTGTGCTTGAGACTCATGAACGTCTCTTTGAGAACTGCTGGAAAGAGCTTTTCAACCTGTCTGATGAGCAAGTAAGCAATTCTACTGTTATACAGTATATATGAAAAAACAGTGGATATCACCTGAAAGGCCACAATACTTAATTTAAGGAAGTTATTATGGACTACATATTGTGAATGCTGGTACTTGTGAGTTTTTGTACAACAAACTAAAAATGTAACAGTTCTTGTTAAATAAGCAAGAAAATATTTGCAAATCTCCAACTTTATCTAAAGTTACTGAACTTTCTTTTTAAAATTGATTGTTTTAAACTAGAAGTAGCAGGAAGAAACTTTTCCTCTATGTGGATCCTGACAGCACTAATTAAGTAACTTTGTGATTGTTAGAATTCTTGTATAATTAAGAGGAAGACTATGTAAAATAAGTAAAAAAGTGTTTTGTTAACATGACGGCTGATTTCTTTCTGCCTGCGCTTGTGTCTAGCAGCTGTCCATCAGAACGGGCTATCTATGAACCAAATGCTGATGGGTTTGTCACCTAATGTCCTGCCTGGACCTAAGGAGGGTGATCTGGCTGGTCATGATGTGGGACACGAGACAAAAAGAATACACATTGAGAAAGGTAATATGAATATTATAATTCTACTGCTTCAATGTAAAACAAGTGTTGTCTTGGTAGCAAAATATTGTTATAATTGTGATTTTTATTTTTTTAATCGGGATTTTTGTTCTGTTGATTTACTTTTTTTTCAGTTTCACACATCAAATTGTAAGAGGATGGTAACTCGTTATTGTTCTACTTTGTCATCTCAAAGATTAATGAATGCATATATATGAGGGAGAAATTTCATAAGTATTACGAAGTAGGATGAGTGAAAAACTGTTTTACATTATTATTGTAACTCTGACCCTTCTGCAACACTGTTTAGGTATTAAGTTTCTGTCTCCGTCCAGTTGACTTTAATGACCTACTTCCCAGAGGGGCTGAGCACCGTGAAAATTAGTCCATGTGTGCAAAAAGGAAAAAGGCTAATACCAAGCCATTAAATTAGGGAATTGCATAAAATGAGGCTGGTATACATTATATAATGGGATTTAAATTTAATTGAGTATATGACCAAAGTGTTTGATCTAGGTGAATAGTCCACATGCACTTATGCTGATTATGACACCATTTCATCTCTGCTGGTATTCAAAGTCAAGTTCCTGTTCAGGGCTCTTACAGGGGATTTTGGTGGGGTGGTGGTGGAATTTTGAAAGGTACATTTTATGTTTTATTTGCTTAATATATGTGAATTTTAAGTCTTATAGACTGGAAACATTTTGTTTAAAGTGAGGCTTAAAATGCAATGCATGCTTTGAGAAAAATATTCTTTAAGCTTATCAGAAAAATCATTTCTTTGAGCACAATAAGAGAAAAAATAAAAAGTATAATAACCAGACATTGAAACAGAGCTGGAGAAACTGTTGTAGTTATGGAGATTTCATAATAAGACATTTTGTGACATATTTTAATAGCTATAAGATGATACTTCTTGTGTCTTGTGTTTGAACACTGAGATATGAAAAAGAATTAAAACCTGGACAATTCTATTCTGGACAGGTGGTGTTTTTAATAAGATTACCAGAAAAATTAATGGAAACAACGTTTCTTTTATATAAACATTTAGTTTGGTTCATTGCACACACAACCTGTTTTTGCTTACACTATGCCCTCACTCAGCCACTGCAAATTGTATCCCTGCTGTGAAGTATGATGTGATCAAATAGGTTTGTTTTGAATTTCCATAAATGATTTTATTTCAGCCTTTGAAGTTGCTTGTTTAAGAGTAATCTGACTGGTAAGTTCTGCAAAGAGAAGTGCATATTAAGAATTGGAACTACTTTTGCATGTCATTCAGTTGTTTTAAATGTTTTGTTTTATTTATTATGATATCCAAAATTTATTTTGCCAGTTTTTGCAGGATCTGTTCTCAGTAAAACTGCTGAGAATTCTCTTTTTATCTCAGTCCTTGTTTAAATCAAACCTCCTTTTTTTTTTTTTTGTTTTGTTTTTTTTTTTAAACTTTTTTTGTTCTTTTTCTCCCACTCTGTTCCAGCCTACTGAATTGATGGTAAATATTCATGGGCTATCTAGATTGATAGGGGTTACTAAATTAAAAATTGTTTTCTGTCATGACTACATTTATCATGTCTCTCATATCAATCTTGTAACTTTAGTACTAATCTAATCTGTATTAAAACAAGTGATTTGACTTACAGATATTTGTGGAGATAGTAATTATCTACTTTTGTCACTGTGAGCTTGCAATCAGATTTTGAAACTGTTTCGCCCTGCAAATAGGTCAGACTGTGACCATATTTTAAAAATGCAAACACACTCCTGTAGGTGGTGGCACTTTTGTTGTTGAAACCTCATCACCTTCATCAGCAGAAAAGAAAAAAAGGAAGAAGGAAAGAAAGACAAAGACAGAAAGACAGAAAGACAGAAAGACAGAAAGAGAGAAGAAATCAAAAGTCCTAAATAAGTACCATGAAGCATTTAAAAATTAATGTGTTTTCTTCTAAGCCACTTCTGTTGGCAGAAATCTACTAGCTGCAACTAAAATGGCTTTTAATTGAACCTGGGAGAACCTAGGAAATTCTGACTAGTAATGTAACAAGTAACTTCTTGTCTCCTCTTCCACTAAAAAAATAAAAAGGTGAAAAATGTCTGGAGCGATCTGAGATCAGGAAAAAATTATTTACAGTCAACAGATAATTTAAAGGGGGAAAAAAGTTACAACAGAGGCAACTGATCAACATACCAAATTTTGAATGTCAGAGTGGTGAATCATTTATTTGACTTGATCTATGAGCTCGATACAGGAGAGAAAATACCATTTACCTGTTAGAAACATGGTACAAACAGCTAATTTACCTAGTCCATGCAACATGGTGAAATACATATAGAAATAGTTCATTGGCATTGGCAAACTGGATAAGTCTTTCAAAGATCATGCGTATTTCTATTCAAAATTCAGCAAGAATTATTACTGATGAGAAAAATCAGGTTTTTTTATTAGAGTGGTTTAAGCTACCAGTAAAACTCTTGTGCAGTTCGGTTTTTTGTTTTTTGTGGGTTTTATTTTTTTGTTTGTTTGGTTGGTTTGGTTTGAGTTGTTTTTTTTTGTTTTTTGTTTTTTCTTTTATTTGCCTATAGACTGTCTTCAAAATCTGTTTTCACATACTGGTATGCAGAGTTCTGAGTGACCTTACCTTCCATTGACTCAGGTTATTATTATGACACCAATGATCAAATGAGGTTCTATAGATCTGTCTATTAAAACTAGAAAGTTTATGTCAGGCTGTGGTCATTCATTGTTGCAGGAAAACTGGAAGAGTTTTGGTTGTCAATGACCATGTGTAAAGCATGGGTGTCGGGGACATTTTCCAGCTGCTTAATCCAGGTGTGCAGCTTGGCTGCATCCTTTCCTCATGTTGGGTCAAGACCCAATGTACACATCTGAAGTTCCACTCATTCCCTGAGTTCCATAAGAGGAAAACTTAGGTTGGCTAAGGTTATGTTGTGGTCCAGCCAGGTTCCTAGTCTGGATTAGGGAGGACTGCAGGAGATACTGCGGAGCACTTCTGCCTCACAGTTCATATATGGCTCAAGATGTCATTACCTGTGTGACAGGAGGTCAACTACCCTAGATTTCCAAAGGTTTTTTGCTTATTAGAAGATAACAGCATTTCCAATTTTACTGAAAGCAGGCTGTAGAACTGCAAATGGTCCTGGGAAGAATGAGGTAAGTTCAAGTACACAATGTTAGTTCAAGTGCTTGACAGCCAAAACCAAGTATCTAATTTTGTAATCTGTGATTATGGACTACTTGACGAGGCACATTTAGTTTATTAGGTCAGATTCAACAAGGAGTACTTATGTGAAATATGGGACTCATATGAGAAAAGATCCATTCAGTTTTCCATGTTAAGATAAGATTTTAAGTCTTTTCAAGTATCTATGACCCAAAGAATTTGCACTAGATAGTCTCTCAGTTTTGGTGAGGTATATTTCATCACTTACCCTGCTCTGCTTACATATGACATCCTGCAGACCTCCCAGTCTGAAGCCGTGAGAAGCAGATTTATGGTGTTTTTTATGGAGCTGAATATCCATTTAGCTCTTCAGTAATGTTGACTGTTAAGCATGGATGTAGCATTGGAAAGAGGAACTAGTGGAGAATATAAAGACTAGACTGCTGAATCCTGATCCTATTTTTTGCTCATTGATCTGAAGTGTTTCAAAAAAAGAAAGTTCAAAATAACCAATGGCTTAAATGTCAAACACACACTCCTTGGAGATGTGGAGCCCAATTCCCTCTAGGTAAAAGAGACAATTGAACTTGTGACACATTTCCTGAGCAGTATCCTTAATCACTGTGCTTTTTGTAAAAGTATATTTTAACGTCATCCCTTTACCCTTAAGACCTGGGCTCAGGTTGTACTGGGTCTGCAAGGTATAATTTATAGCTCAGTCCTACTGACAGTGTTTCTCTACTCACTAGCTCCAGGTAGCTGCATATGATTTTTTGGGGTGATGTTGGAGGCAGTGGCTGCTTGTAGCATCCCCTGACTGGTACCTGCCTAGCAATACCTACTCTGTACCCTGTAAAGGAATGTAAGACCCAGCTCACTTCAGCCCAAGATTCCCTTATGGAGGACAACCACTGAAAAGTTGGTTGCTTTAACACCAAATTTAGATGCTTAAGTGTTTTATTGGATCTGGCCTTAGGGCATCAGATTAGAATTTTCTGTCTCCATCAATTTATATTTTTTTTAGATAGACACCAACAGCAAATGAAGCCTGAATGTCATGCTTACATTTTAAATTGAATATGTTATTTGAGGTGTTATGGGAAGGACACTCTCTTGCTGAAAATATGCATGCTGTTTTCTATAGCAAAATATAAAATACTTACCATGTTCACGAAGAAGTGAGAGTATTTCTTTCAGAAGAGCTTTAAACTGTGATATTAATGGGAATTCCACAAGTAATTTTCAGATAATCAACAATAAATGCTTCTTGACAGCAGCAATTAAGGTATAACTTTATCAAATCCACATATTTAAAAAGTCCCAGGTTTTTTCTTTATTTTTATTTTATGTACCCCTGTAGAGACAAGATTGGTCTTAGACCTTTGGCTAATATTTCATAAAAAAGAATATTAAAATTTCAAAGTATCCTCAGTAAAAAAAATGGAAAATAATTTAAATATTCCAAAGTTAGTATTGGATTTCCCTGTTAACATTCATGCATCAAAAAGAGAACTAATGATAAGTATGTTGTCCTATATAGTTAGATATTCATGCTGTATTATCAGCAGTAAATGCTCTTAAAATATATGCACAACGTAAATATAAAATGCTTATTCACCTTAACAAATATAGAAACACATATGAATATGTTTTTACAAATATGAAAGACTCAAAGGAAGTTTTAGTATTAACAAAATTCTCTTCTACCTGAGCTGTTCTTTAGCAAAGTCAGCAAACAAGTGATCCAGAACTTTGTTCAAATTCTGTTTCTGGTCTGTTACGATTTTAGTTAGTTCTCTAAGAAAGCCCTTTTTTTAAGGAGAGTACTTACCAGTTGATGAACAGAGTAATTTTCGGTCACAGTTCTGCTGCTGCAGTTCATTCGCAGCTGCTTGTGTGAACATATTGTATCTGTTAATTTTTGTATGGATACATACAGAGAGATACTTATGCAATATATTTATTTTACTGAACAGTGCATTTTAATGTAAGAAGAGGAATATTAGTATGCCTTGATGGGTTTCTACATGCCAATACATTTACAGTTAACACATTTTAAGTCTACATTCTCATTTCACATCTTAAATCTTATCTATTAAATCTTAATAGATTAGTTTTTAAATCCTTGGGATACTGAGTTCACACTTTCTACGTCACCTAGGACTTCCCAAACCCTTAAAAATAGTAGTCAAATTTGTAACCTGTGACAGATAATGTAACAAGATCTGCTAAATTAAAGGTTTGCTAAAGCCAGTATCACTAAGATAACCTTTCTACGCTCTGGTGTATCTTTTCACTCAGCCCGAGAGGCTCAGGAATTTTAAAAGTACATTAAAAGCTATTACAGTTAATGGACTATAAAGGTGAAAAATAAAATTGGAAGTTTTTTCTTAATGGATTGTTTTTTGCTAGGAAGCTGGAAAACATCTATTTTTGTTACATAGAAGACATAGAAGCCTTTCATATTATTGAGCAGGATATGAATAGTGTGTGTAGGCAGGAAGGAGTGCAAAGGTAGTACAAACTTCTGAAAGCTTTTATTTCAGTGCAAATAATTGGAAAAAATTATTTCTAAAGATCCTCATGAAACCATCCTCTAATGACATACCTCTGCAGACTTGTTTGCTGCTAGATGCCTTTATTCTGCTGGGGTAGTAGTAGTAGTTTTGGCACATTTTATGAGAGATTTGCTGGGTAGTTTTCACTTGATGGGTATGTGCTCATTACATCCAAAACATTCCTGGCTAGCTAGGCTCAATGCAGCCCAATTGCACATATGCAGACTCCCTATTGTATATTTACAGTGACCCACACGAATCTTGGACATA